>PVIY010061919.1:0-11056 GCA_004026745.1 Myrmecophaga tridactyla | reverse complement strand
CTGCAAAAAAAAACATTTCAATAAACAGCCATAAAGCCATCTGGAAAAAAAATATTTTTTAACCATTTTATCATGGTTGCTTTCAGGTATTATTTCTCAGATGTGAAATATTTGTGCCTTTTAACCAGCA
Organism: Myrmecophaga tridactyla; assembly: GCA_004026745.1. Taxonomy (NCBI): domain Eukaryota; kingdom Metazoa; phylum Chordata; class Mammalia; order Pilosa; family Myrmecophagidae; genus Myrmecophaga; species Myrmecophaga tridactyla. The sequence continues at coordinate 10,926 of PVIY010061919.1, read as the reverse complement.
ATCCTCATCTCACTCACCTCATGTCCTTCCCAGGACAGTTATTGACTTGATTTTATTTGTTCATCATCATTATAATTCAGTATAATTTATAAACAAATGCACAGTTATTAAATGTATAGTTTGATACCCATTGGCAGTTGATGACACCCATGTAACCAAGACCCAAATTAAGATAAATTTACATCATCCTCTACCCTCAAGGCAACTACTTCTTGTTTTTATCACAATAGATTTCTTTTGCCCTTTTTTTGCTTCATGCAAATGAATCAAACATTATACATTTTTGTTCATGTCTGACTTTTTTTGCTCAATTTATTTAGTTTTGAGATTCACTGCTGCGTCTATCGGTAGTTTATTCTTTGCTGAGCAGTATTCCATTGTGTTAATATTCTTAAAATTTATCCATTCTCCTGTTGATAAAAATTTGGGTCCTTTCTGGATTTTTGAATTATGACTAAAACTTTTATAATATTTTTGTATAAGGCTTTTTATAAACACAAGAAGATGATACTTTATATCAGGGTTTCTTAGTCTCGGCACCATTGACACTTTGGACTAGACAGTTCTTTATTGTGCAGAGCTCTTTGTTGTGACATTGTAGGTTGTTTAGCAGCAACCCTGGTCTTTACCACTCGTTGCTGGGGACCCTACCCCTCCCCAGTTGTGACAACCAAAAAGGTCTTCAGACATTTCCAAATGTCCCCTTGGAGGGATGAAAGCCCCCTCCCCGCCATGGTTGAGAAACAGTGATCCAGCAGTTACACTCAGAAAGTGTGGATAAAGTCTGCAAAGGGCACTAGGGATATTTGGAGGGTGTTGCTTATTTAGAGGGTTACTTGTAATGGGGTATATGCCTTATGAAAATTCATCAAGCTGTATATTATTTTTGCCCCTTTTTTGCTATATATGTTTTATTAAAACAAAAAAAAATTATAAAAAGTGATACATTCATTAATACTGAAGATTTCCTAAATAGCTGAACCCAAACCTCAAAAGTTAGAAAAGAGAAACCTTCTTCTTCTTCTTTTTTTTTACCCAACAGATGAGAAAGAAACTTCTCATTAAATTATATCCCGCTTTAAATTATCATTTTTAAGAAGTGTAGACAGGAGCAAGATGGTGGCTTAGTGAGCTATGGAATTTAGTTCATCCTCCAGAGGAGCTAGTAAATAGCCAGGAACAGTACAGAATACCTGTCAGGCCTTCATCAGCAACTGGACACACAGCATAAACCAGTCTGGACAAACTGGACCAGCTGAGACCCCCACACAGAACTATTAAGTCCCTCAAGCCATGGAGGCCAGTGTCCCTTCCCCATGGGTGTGGCAGGCTGGTTCCTTGAGAGGAAAAGAAACAGACTTTACTGGCAGCAATGGGTTAGCTCAACCAAGCTCTGCTTGCAGAATTAATAAATTCTGACTACTGAAAATAGGCCCCCGGTACAGAGAAACCTGGAATAAGCATTAAAGGTACTAGGGGATTTTGCCCTGGCAAACAGGAGGTGGGACTGGTGGGGGGAAAGAGAAGGAGGCTTTTCGAGTCAGACAGCACAAGATATTGCAAAAGGGCTGGGCCCAGGGTTCCAGGATGATGGCAGAATAGGATAAGCCGGGTTCAACCTTGCTCCCTCCAAGGAACAGCTAGAGAAGGGATGGGAAGGCAACTGAGATGGCGATTCCAGGATGTAAGTGACCTGGGGGGGGGTCTTCTATACCACATAGGGAGGCCCTGGTTACAAAAGCTGAAAAATAGAGATGCAGAGAACCAGAGACCATCCAGCTGGTGCAAACAGCCTAATGCACCCCTTTCCAAATGGAAGCACGGAGCCCTCAGAACTGCACGGACAGGGAGACTGGGATTAGGAATGCTCTACCACTGTGTCCCCATGCCACACCCTGCTCCTGTGCTCCAAGGTCTGTGTGAGCTGCACCACATACCCATGGCCCCTGTGCTGTACCTCTAGAACCCTGCAACATGCAACCCATACTCAAAGGCACCAGCTTAGTGTCCCCAACCTGTGCCTATACCTGCACTGCAACACATCACTGCACTGTTGTGCACCACCCTGTGCCCCACATCTTGCTCCAAATCTATCCCACAAAAAAGCTTTAGACTACTGAAGGAAATCAACTTACAAAGTAAACCAGGCAAGATATTTACATGCCATGAAGACAACAGAAGATCACTAAGCATATCAACATGTGGACCAATATAGCCCTGCCTAATGACCAAATTGAAACACCAGAGGAGACACAGACTTTGGAACAAGTAATCAAAGATGCTCATATAACTCTACTAAATAAAATAAATGGGATGGCTAATGACGTAAAGGAGATCAAGAAGACACTAGAAGAGCATGAAGAGGAATTTGAAAGAATAAATAGAAAAATCTATATCACAGAGATTAAAGATGCCGTAGACCAAATGAAAAATATACTCGAGACACACAACAGCAGATTTGAAGAGGCAGAGGAAAGAATAAGTGAAGTAGAGGACAGTACAACTGATTTCAAACACTCAAAATGGCAGATGGCAAAAAAGATGGAAAAAATGGAACTGTATCTCAGGGAAATGATGCACAAAACAAAGCACACAAATATAAGAATCATTGGTGTCCCAGAAGGAGAAGAGAAGAGTAAAGGGCTAGGAAGATTAGTTTAGGATATAATGGGGGGAACCCAACCCTTATAAAGGACATAAATATGCAAATCAAAGAAGCCCAACGTACTCCAAATAGGATAAATCCAAATAGGCCTTCCCCAAGACACATACTAATCAGTCTGTCAAATGTTGACGAGAAGCAGAAAATCCTGAAAGTTGCAAGAGAAAAACAATCTACAACATACAAGGGAAACCACATGAGACTGAGTTCAGTCTACTCAACTGGCACTATGGAGATGAGAAGGCAGTAGTATGATATATTTAAGATCCTGAAAGTGAAAAACTTCCAGCCAACAATTCTCTACCAAGCAAAACTGTTCTTTTAAAATGAGGGACAGGACAGGCCATGGTGGCTCAGTAGGCAGAGTTCTCACGTGACATGCCAGAGACCCGGGTTTGATTCCTGATGGCTGACCATACAAAAAAGAACCAAAAAAAAAAAAAAATGAGGGAGAGTCAGAGAACCTTTTTTGTTGCTCAGATGTGGCCTATCTCTCAGCCAACACATGGAGCAAACTCACTGCCCTCCCCCTCTCTACGTGGGACATGACTCCCAGGGGTGTAAGCCTCTCTGGCAACATGGGACAGAAGTCCTAGAATGAGTTGGGACTCAGCATCAAGGGATTGAAAAAACCTTGACTGAAAGGGGAAAGAGAGAAATGAGACAAAATAAAGTGTCCAGTGGCTGAGAGATTTCAAATAGAGTTGAGAGTTTATCCTGGAGGTCATTTTTATGCATTATTTAGATATCCCCTTTTTAGTTTAAGATGTATTAGAGAGGCAGGAGGGAAGTGCCTGAAACTGTAGAGCCATGTTCCAGGAGCCATGTTTGTATAAAATGATTGTATAATGATATAGCTTTCGCAGTATGACTGTCTGATTGTGAAAACTTTGTTCTGATGCTTTTATCTATGGTATGGACAGATGAGTGAAAAATATGGATTAAAAATAAATAAATAATAGGGGGAACAAATGTTAAAAATAAATTGGGTAGAGGGAAATACTACTGGTCAGTGAGAAGGAGGGGTATGGGGTTTTGTGTATATGAGTTTTTTCTTTTTTCTTTTTTCTTTTTATTTCTTTTACTGGAGTGATGCAAATGTTCTGAGAAATGATCATGGTGATGAATATACAACTACGTCATGATATTGTGAGCCATTGATTGCACACCGAGTATGGAATGTTCTTATGTTAAGAATGTTCATGGCTGTATGTTGATTGGTATTATTAATTTTTTTAAGAGAGGGTGAGATTAAAATTTTCATGGACAAACAAATCCTGAAACAATTTGTCTACAAGAGTCTGGCCCTACAAGAAATACCAACAGGATTTCTGCCAGTTTAGAAAAAAAGACAGGAGAGGGGAGTCTGAGGGATGGCACAGAATTGAAGAGTACAAGTAATGGTAATTTAAAGGATAAAAAGAGACAGAGGGCAAGAAATATATAGATCTGACAAACAAAATCCAAAGGATAAGATGGTGGATTCAAGAAATGCCTTTTCAGTAATAACTTTGAATGTTAACGGACTAAATTTCCCAATTAAAATATACAGATTGGCAGACTGGATTAAGTAATATAATCTAGATATATGCTGCTTACAAGAGAGTCATCTTAGACATAAGGATACAAATAGATTGAAAGTGAGAGGATGGAAAAAGATGACCCACGCAAGTTGTAGCCAAAAGAAAGCAGGAGTAGCAATACTAACATCGGACAAAATAGACTTTAAATACAAATACATCATAAGAGACAAAGAAGGACACTATATATTAATCAAAGAGATAATTCACCAAGAAGAAATAACAATCATAAATATTTATGCTCCAAATCAAAAAGTTCCAAAGTACAAGAGAAACACATTTGCAAAACTGATCCATAGATGTTTCAACAATAATAGTAGGAGACTTCAATACACCACTCTCCTCTAAGATAGAACAACCAGTCAGAGCATCAACAAGGAAATACAGAAGTAAAACAACTTAATAAGTGAATTATACCTAACAGACATATATATAGGTCATTACACCCCAAAATACCAAGATATACATTCTTCTCTAGTGCCTATGTAACATTCTCCAGGATAGATAATATGCTAGGACACAAAACACGTCTTTATTAATTTAAAAACAGTGAAATTATGCAATGCACATAATCTGATCACAATGGAATGAAGCTGGATATCAATAACCACCAGAGCATGAGAACTTTCACAAGTATATGGAGATTGCATGACACATTCTTAAACAACAAGTGGGTCAAAGAAGAAATTGCCAGATAAATCATTAGCTACGTGAACACAAATGAAAATGAGAATACAACACATCAACTTAAGGAGTTGAGAAAAAAAGTCTTTTCTTTCAACTGTGCTGAGAGGGAAATTTATTGCCCTAAATGCTGATATTAAAAACAGGAAGGAGCAAAAATTGAGGACTTAACTGCTCATATGGAGGAACTTGAGAAAGAACTGCCAACTGACCCCAAAGCAAATAGAAGAGGAGAAACAACAAAATTAAAACAGAGTTAAATGAATAGGTGAACAAAAGAACACTAGAGAGAATCAATAAAACCAAAAGTTGGTTTCTTCACAAAGTCATTAAAACCGATGGGCCACTAGCAAGGCAGACAAAGAAAAAAGAGAGTGGATGCAAATAAAATCAGAAATGGGGTGGGGGTGGGGGATTGTTACCACAGACCCTGAAGAAATAAAGGTAATCATAAGACAATACTATGACAACTACATGCCAACAAACTAGACAACTTAGATGAAATGGACAAATTCTTGGAAACACACAAATTTCAAAGATTCTGTTCACAAATAGATTCACACCCAAGCCCTGACTCTGACATATTCAAAGATTTTGTTTACAAATGGGTTCACACACATAGGACCTGGGATTAGGTCTTGAATATGCCTTTTATGGGAGACATTATTCAGTCCCCATCAGGCTTGGTACTTGCTCATCATCAAATCCAAGTTGACCTACCCCAGAATGGAGATGTCAGGCCAAAGAATAACAAGGCCTCCATGCGAAGTGTGAAGTGTTCAGCTTTGGGGAGAGCTCAGCAGGAGCCTAACAGCCGGTACGCTCTTAAAAATGGTGTACTTTATAGAGGGAGGGGCCAAGATGGCAGCATAGCAATGTGCGCATTTTAGTTCGTCCTTCAGAACAACTACTAAATAACCAGAAACAGTACAGAACAGCTCCTGGGGCCACATCAGTGACCGGACACACAGCGTTCCCCAGTCTGGACCAGTTGAAACAGCTGTGAACCTCCCCAGAACTGTGAGTTCCCCAAGGTGCAGTGGCCAGTGCCCCTCCCTCACAGGCTGCTTCCCAGAGGGGAAAGGAAAGAGACTTTACCAGCAGCTGGGGCTGAGCCCAACCAAACACCAATTGTGGCATTAATTAAATTCTGACTACTAAAAATAGGCCCCAGCTCAGGTGAACCTGGACAAAGCGGAGGTCGCTCACTGGGGTAACAGAAAAAGAAAAAAAGAAAAGAAACAGAGGTTTTTGTGGCTGTGTTTTTACAAAGGCTTGACTGCCTCTGCATTCAGCGGCAGGAATTCTCAACCTACAACTGCCCCAGGCATAGGCAGAAACAAGCTTGTTTGAGGGCTTGTCTGGAGCCTGTGCCTTCCCCAGGGGAGGGGTGAAGCCCAACTCAGGTGGAATCCCTCCCTCAAGGAATTCAGACACCAGGGCTTGGTAATTTGAAACCATTAAAACCAGCTTACAACCTCTCCTGTGATTCCAACACGCCCCCAGCAGGGAGAGTCTGCCAAAGTTAAAGTTACCACATCATCTTATGCTGGTGGGACCTGCAGGCAGACAAGTGCCACATACTGGGCAGGATAAGAAAAACATAGTCCAGATATTTCACAGGAAAGTCTTTCAACCTGCTGGGTCTGACCCTCAGGGAAAACTGATCCACGTGACTCTTTCCTCCTGACAGGAGGCCAGTTTGGGCTGGGAAAACTCGGCTGGGGTCTATAATACCTAAGTAGACCCTCCTAAGGGTGGGGGTGGGTGGGGAGGGACCGTACAAGCAGGGCAAGAAACAAGAAAACAAGAATTGAAAAATTCTCCTCTGTAAAACCTAAGCTAGAGGCCCAGAAAAAGCTGAACTGAATGTCAAAGAACAGACAGACATTAAATTCATCCAGCAAGAAAACCCTAGGTAAAAGCAGGGAAAGCAATCTCCAGAATAAACTAATTAAGGTAATTAAAAGTCTAGACGCCAGCAAAAAATAACAAATCACTCCAGGAAAATTGAAGATATGGCCCAGTCAAAGGAACAAACCAATAGTTCAAATGAGATACAGGAGCTGAAACAATTAATTCAGAATATACGAACAGACATGAAAAACCTCATCAAAAACCAAATCAATAAATTGAGGGAGGATATGAAGAAGGCAAGGAATGAACAAAAAGAAGAAATGGAAAGTCTGAAAAAACAAATCACAGACCTTATGGGAATGAAAGTCACAGTAGAAGAGATGAAAATAAAAAAAGCAATGGAAACCTACAATGGTAGATTTTGAGAGGCAGAGGATAGGATTAGTGAGCTGGAGGACGGATATCTGAAATCCGACAAGAAACAAAAACTATAGGGAAAATTATGAGCAGGGACTCAGAGAATTGAATGACAATATGAAGCACAGAAATATACGTGTTGTGGGTGTCCCAGAAGGAGAAGAGAAAGGAAAAGGAGGAGAAAAACTAATGGAGGAAATTATCACTGAAAATTTCCCAACTCTTATGAAAGACTTAAAATTACAGATCCAAGAAGTCCAGTGAACACCAAAGAGAATAGATCTAAATAGACATACTCCAAGACATTTACTAATCAGAATGTCAGAGGTCAAAGAGAAAGAGAGAATCTTGAAAGCAGCAAGAGAAAAGCAATCCATCACATACAAGGGAAACCCAATAAGACTATGTGTAGATTTCTCAGCAAAAACCATGGAGGTGAGAAGACAGTGGGATGATATATTTAAATTACTAAAAGAGAAAAACTGCCAACCAAGAATTCTATATCCAGCAAAATTGTCCGTCAAAAATGAGGGAGAAATTAAATCATTTTCAGACAAAATATCACTGAGAGAATTTGTGACCAAGAGACCTGCTCTGCAAGAAATACTAAAGGGAGCACTAGAGACAGATATGAAAAGACAAAAGAGAGAGGTGTGGAAAAGAGTGTAGAAAGGAAGACTAAGAGTAAAGGTAAAAAGAAGGAAAATTAGATATGACATATAAAATCCAAAAGGCAAAATGGTAGAAGAAAGAACCCCCTGTACAGTAATAAAACTAAATGTTAATAGATTGAACTCCCCAATCAAAAGACATAGGCTGGCAGAATGGATTAAAAAACAGGAACCATCTATATACTGTCTACAGGAAACACATCTTAGACCCAAAGGTAAACGTAGGTTGAAAGTGAAAGGTTGGAAAAAGATATTTCATGCAAAAAACAACCAGAAAAGAGCAGGAGTAACTATACTAATATCCAACAAATTAGACTTCAAATGTAAAACATTTAAAAGAGACAAAGAAGATACTATGTACTAATAAAAGGAACAATTCAGCATGAAGACATAACAATCATAAATATTTATGCACCGAACTAGAATGCTTCAAAATACGTGTGGCAAACACTGAAAAGAGAAATAGACACATCTACCATAATAGTTGGAGACTTCAATTCCCCACTCTCATCAATCGACAGAATATCTAGACAGAGGATCAATAAACAAAGAGAGAATTTGAATATTACAATAAATGAGCTAGACTTTACAGACATTTATAGAACATTACAACCCAGAACAGCAGGATACACCTTTTTCTTAAGTCCTCATGGACCATTCTCAAAGACAGACTATATGCTGGGTCATAAAGCAAGTCTTAATAAATTTAAAAAGATTGAAATCATACAAAACACTTTCTCAGATCATAAAGGAATGAAGTTGGAAATCAATAACAGGCAGAGCACCAGAAAATTCACAAATATGTGGAGGCTCAACAACACACTCTTAAACAACCAGTGGGTCAAGGAATAAATTACAAGAGAAATCAGTAAATATCTCAAGGCAAATGAAAATGAAAACACAACATATCAAAACTTATGAGATGCAGCAAAGGCAGTGCTAAGAGGGAAATTTATTGCCCTAAATGCCTATATCAAAAATGAAGAAGGGCAAAAATTGAGCCATTAACTGTCCACTTGGAAGAACTAGAGAAAGAACAGCAAACTAACCCCAAAGCAAGCAAAAGGAAAGAAATAAGAAAGATTAGAGCAGAAATAAATGAAATTGAGAACATGAAAACAATTGAGAAAATAAAAAAAAAACAGAAGCTGGTTCTATGAGAAAATCAATAAGACTGATGGACCCTTAGCAAGACTGACAAAAAGAAGAAGAGAGAGGATGCAAATAAATAAGATCAGAAATGGAAGAGGAGATATAATCACTTACCCCACAGAAATCAAGGAAATAATGACAGGATACTATGAACAACTTTATGTTAATAAATGCAACAATGTAGATGAAATGGACAACTTCCTAGAAAGGCATAAACAACCAACTTTGACTCGACAAGAAATAGATGACCTCAACAAACCAATCACAAGTAAACAAATTGAATCAGTCATTAAGAACCTTCCCAAAAAGAAAAGTCCAGGACCAGATGGCTTCACATGTGAATTTTACCAAACATTCCAGAAAGAATTAGAACCAATCCTGTTCAAACTCTTCAAAAAAATTGAAGAGGAGGGAAAACTACCTAATTCATTCTACGAAGCCAACATCACCCTCATACCAAAGCCAGACAAAGATAATACAAAAAGAGAAAACTACACATGAATCTCTCTAATGAATATAGATGCCAAAATCCTCAACAAAATTCTAGCAAATCAAATCCAGCAGCACATTAAAAGAATTATACATCATGACCAAGTAGGATTTATGCAAGGATGGTTCAACATAAGAAAATCAATTAATGTTATACACCATATCAACAAATCAAAGCAGAAAAACCACATGATCATCTCGATTGATGCAGAAAAGGCATTTGACAAAATTCAACAACCTTTCCTGTTGAAAACACTTCAAAGGATAGGAATACAAGGGAACTTCCTTAAAATGATAAAGGGAATATATGAAAAACCCACAGCAAATATCATCCTCAATGGGGAAAAACTGAAAACTTTCCCCCTAAGATCAGGAACAAGACAAGGATGTCCACTATCACCAGTTATTCAACATTGTGTTGGAAGTTCTAGCCAGAGCAATTAGACAAGTAAAAGAAATACAAGGCATCAAAATTGGTAAGGAAGAAGTAAAACTCTCACTGTTTGCAGATGATATGATACTATATGTCGAAAGCCCTGAAAAACCCACAGCAAAACTACTAGAGCTAATAAATGAGCACAGCAAAGTGGCAGGTTACAAGGTCAATGCTCAAAAATCTGTAGTGTTTCTATATACTAGTAATGAACAATCTGAGGGGGAAATCAAGAAACGAATTCCATTTACAATTGCAACCAAAAGAATAAAATATTTAGGAGTAAATTTAACTAAAGAGACAAAAGACCTATACAAAGAAAACTACGAGAAATTGTTAAAAGAAATCACAGAAGACCTAAATAGATGTAAGGGCATACAGTGTTCATGGATTGGAAGACTAAATATAGTTAAGATGTCAATTCTACCTAAATTGATTTACAGATTCAATGCAATAGCAATCAAAATCCCAACAACTTACTTTTCAGAAATAGAAAAACCAATAACCAAATTTATCTGGAAGGGCAGGGTGTCCCGAATAGCTAAAAGTATCCTGAGGGAAAAAAAATGAAGCCAAAGGTCTCAGGCTGTCTGACTTTAAGGCATATTATGAAGCGACGGTGGTCAAAACAGCATGGTACTGTCATAAAGATAGATCTATTGACCAATGGAATCAAATAGAGTGCTCAGATATAGACCCCTCTCATCTATGGACAATTGATCTTTGATAAGGCAGTCACCTGGGACAGAACATGCTCTTCAATAAATGATGCCTAGAGAACTGGATATCCATATGCAAAAGAATGAAAGAGGACCCATATCTCACAACTTATACAAAAGTTAACTCAAAATGGATCAAAGATCTAAACATTAGGTCTAAGACCATAAAACAGTTAGAGGAAAATGTAGGGAAATATCTTATAAATCTTATAATTGGAGGGGGTTTTATAGACCTTACACCCAAAGCAAGAACACTGAAGAA
>PVIY010061918.1:0-11070 GCA_004026745.1 Myrmecophaga tridactyla | reverse complement strand
CATTTATTATATTTCATGAAAGAATATTCTTATATTTGTACTATTACCACAGTCATCATCCACAACAGGGTTCACTGTGTTATACATTCCCCATCTTTCATCCTTTAACTTTCCTTCTATTAGCATACATGATCCAAAACTTCCCCTTTCAATCACATTCACAAACATAACTCAGCAACATTAATAACACTCACAATAATGTGCAACCATTAACACTATCTATTTCCAAACATTTACAACCAGCCTAAACAGAAATTCTGCACAAATCAAAATTTCTGATCAGCTCCCCATTCTCTACCCCCATTCCATCCCCTAGTAATCTATATTCTAGATTCTAACTCTGTGAGTTTGCCTACTATAATTAGTTAATATCAGTGAGATCATATAATATTTGTCATTTTGTGTCTGGCTTATTTCACTCAACATGTCTTGCAATGTTCATGCAAGTTGACACATGCATTAGGACTTCATTCTCCTTATAACTGAATAATATTCCATCATATATATATATATATATATACCACATTTTGCTTATCCATCCATTGGTTGATAGACATTTGGGTTGTTCCCGTCCTTCAGCAATCGTGAATAATGCCGCTATGAACATCAGTGTGAAGATGCCTGTTTGAGTTCCTGCTTTCAGTTCTTCTGGATATATACCTAGTAATGGGATTGTTAGATCATATGGCAATTCTATACTTAGATTCCTGAGGAACCCCAAACTATCTTCCACAGTGGCCGCACCATTTTATACTCCCACCAGCAGTGAATGAGTGTCCCTATTTCTCCACATCCTCACTAACACTTGCAGTTTTCTGTTTTTTTCAATCGCAGCCACTCTAGTAGGTGTGAAATGATCTCTCATTGTGTGCTTTTTTAATTGAGAAATCTTCACCCACATACAGTCCATATATGATATACAATCAGTAGCTCACAATATCATCACAAAGTTGTATATTCATCACTGTTCTAGTTTGCTAGCTGCCAGAATGCACTATACCAGGAACGGAATGGCTTTTTAAAAGGGGTATTTAGTAAGTTGCTAGTCTAAGGCCAAGAAAATGTCCCAATTAAAATGGGTCTATAGAAATGTTCAATCAAAGGCATCCCAGGGAAAGATATCTTGGTTCAAGAAGGCCAATGAAGTTCAGGGTTTCTCTCTCAAGTGAGGTGGTACATGGTGAACATGGTCAGGGTTTCTCTCGCAGCTGGAAAGGCATATGGTGAACACAGCACCATCTGCTAGCTTTCTCTCCTGGCTTCTTGTTTTAAGCATTTTCCTTCTTCATCTCCAATGGTCACTGGTTGGTGGACTCTGCTTCTCATGGCTACATCATTCTGCTCTCTCAGAATCTCCAGCTTTCTCCAAAATGTTTCCTCTTTTATTGAATTCCAGTAAACTAATCAAGACCCATCCAAATGGGTGGAGACACGTCTCCACCTAATCCATTGTAACAACCACTCTGATCACTGAAGATCACATCAAGATCACAACAAGATGTGACTTCCTAGGTCACATCTCCAGGGAGATGATCTAATTACAGTTTCAAACATACAGTACTGAATAGTGATTAGAAGAAATGGTTGCCTTTACAAAATGGGATTAGGATTAAAACATGGCTTTTCTAGGGTACATGCATCCTTTCAATCCAGCACAATCACTATGATCATTTTTAGAGCATTCGCATCACTCCAGAAAAAGAAATAAAAAGAAAAAAGAAAAAAGTCATACATCCCATACCCCTTACCCCTCCCTCTCACTGACCAGTAATATTTCAGTATATCTACTGTTTTGCCCTTTATCCCTCCCACACTACTTATTTTTTATCCTTATGTTCTTACTCATCTGCCCATACACTGGATAAAAGGGGCATCAGACATAAGGTTTTCACAATCACACAGCCACAGTATAAAAGCTATATAGTTATATAATCATCTTCAAAAATCAAGGCTACTGGAATACAGCTAAACTGTTTCAGGTATTTCCCTTTAGCCACTCCAATACACCATAACTCAAAAGGGATATCTATATAATGCATAAGAATAACTCCGGGATAACCTCTCGACTCTGAAATCTCTCAGCCACTGACATTTTATTTTGTCTCATTTCTCTTTTCCCCCTTTTGGTCAAGAAGGGTTTCTCAATCCCATGATGCTGGGTCCCCACTCATCCTGGAGTCCTGGCCCACATTGCCAGAGAGATTTACACCCCTGGGAGTCATGTTCCATATATGGGGAGAGGGCAGTGAGCTCACTTGCCATGTCGGCTTAGAGAAAGAGGCCACATCTGAGCAACAAAGGAGGTTCTCAGGGAATGACTCTTAGGCATAATTATAAGTAGGCTTAACTTCTCCTTTGCAGGATTAAGTTTCATAGGGCAGAACATCATGACTGAGGGCTCAGCTTATCAAATTGGTTGTCCCTACTGCTTGCGAGAGTATCAGGAATTTCTCAGGTGGGGAAGTTGAATATTTCCTCCTTTCTCCCCAGCCCCGCAAGGGGACTTAGCAAATACTTCTTTTATTCTCTGCCCACATTACTCTGGGATATATTGTGCATCACACTAGCCTGTACAAACCAACAGGATCTCACACCCTATTCAAGATTCCATGTATTTATGGTGTTCAAATAAATTGAACATACAAGTTAAATTAGATAATGTCCTACCCAAATATAAATTTTGCACCAATAAACATCCCTTCCTTTGATCTCACACAGAAGCTGAAGTTTTAAAATATGGACTATATCTCCCTTCACCCTATATTCTGATTTACCTTAGTTCTATCCAGAACAGCTTCATTCATATCTCTAGTAGAAGTCTGATCAGTTTTTCACTTTAAATTTTAACAATTGCTGAGTAGGGTAATGCTGACTTTACTGGCGTCAGTGCTCTAACTCAGAGTCGCAGGTATCAGATACATGCCTGAAGTTTCAGGGAACGGCCAGGTTATACTCAAATAGCTCAGTATCTCAAAATTTAGAAGTAACTCCTGAATATATGTGACTGCTGTAAGAGCTTACAATCTAGGACCCTTTACAATAGGCCCCAACCTGATAACCCATGCTCTTGACTTCAATTCTCCAAGTTATAGTTAGACCATATGAGTGAGATCATATGAGTGAAGAGTGATAATATTTGTCTTTTTGTTTCTGCCATTTCATTCAACATACTGTCCTAAGGTTCATTCACCTAGTTGCATGCCTCACAACTTCATTCCTTCTTGCAGCCACTCACCTAGTCTGTTGTGTATACACACCACAGTTCTCCTTCCTTCCTTCATATTGCGGTTTTGACTTGCATTTCCCTAACAGCTAGTGATGTTGAGCATCTTTTCATGTGCTTTTGGCCTTTATATTTCCTCTTTGGAAAAATATCTATTCAAATCTTTGGCCCATGTTTAGATTGGGCTGTCTTTATTGTTGAGTTGTAGGGATTTCTTTATATTATGGATATTAAACCCTTATTGGATTTGTGGTTTCCAGATGTTTTCTCTCTGTCTTTTCACTTTTTTGACAAAGTCTTTGGAAGCTTAAAAGTTTATAATTTTGAGGAGGTCCCATTTATCTATTTTTTTCTTTCATTGCTTGTGCTTCAGGTATAAGGTCCAAGAAACCACTGCCTACCATAAGATTCTTAAGATGCTTCCCTACATTTTCTTCTAGGAGCTTCATGGTACTGACTCTTATATTTAGGTCTTTGATCCATTTTGAGTTAACATTTTGTATAAGGTGTGAGACAGGGGTCTTCTTTCATTCTCTTACATATGAATATCCAGTTTTCTCAGCACCACGTGTTGAAGAGACTATTCTGTCCCAGTTGAGTGGACTTATCAGCCTTGTCAAATATCAATTGACCACAGATGTGAGGGTCTATTTCTGAATTCAGTTCAATTCCATTGGTCAATACATCTATCTCTATACCAATTCCATGCTGTTTTGACCACTCTAGCTTTGTAATATGCTTTAAAGTCAGGAAGCACGAGTCCTCCAACTTTGTTTTACTTTTTCAAGATGTTTTTGGCTATTTGGTTCCTTTACCTTTTCAAATAAATTTGACAATTGGCATTTCCATTTATGCAAAGTAGGCTCTTGGAATTTTTATTGGAATTGCTTTGAATCTGTAAATCAATTGGGGTAGAACTGATGTATTAATGATATTTAGTCTTCCAATCCATGAACACAGATATCCTTCCATTTATTTAGGTCTTCTTTGATTTCTCTTAGCAATGTTTTGTCTGATGATGAATTCTTGGTTGGCAAGTTTTTCTCTTTCAGTACCTTAAATATATTATACCACTGTCTTCTCACCCACATTGTTTCTAATGAGAAGTTGGAACTTAATCTATCAAGGTTCCCTTGTATATGATGAATCACTTTTCTCTTGCTGCTTTCAGGATGTTCTCTGTATCTCTGGCATTTGACATTCTGATTAGCATGTGTTTCAAAGTAGGTCTATTAGGAGTAATTCTGTTTGGAGTATGTTGTACTTCTTGGACATGTATATTTATGTCTTTTATAAGAATTTGGAAGTTATTGGCCATTATTTCTTATGTATTCTTTCTCCCTCTTTTCCTTTCTCGTCTTCTGTGACACCCATGATATGTATGTTGATGTACTTTCTGCTGTCATCCAATTTCCTGAGAACCTGCTAATTTTTCCAGTCTTTTTTCTATTTTTTCTGTCTATTCTTTCCTCTGCCTGTTCAAATATGCTGTTATTTATCTCTAGTATATTTTTAATCTCTTTTATTGGGCCTTTCATTCCTATAAGTTCTATTTCTTCTCATATTTCAAATTCTTTATGCTCACTCAATATCTTCTTAAAATCCAGTATCTTCTTAATATCCTTTATCTCTTTAGCCATATTTTCCTTCTTCTCCTTGAATTGATTTAGGAGATTTGTTTGATCATCTTTGATTACTTATTTTAAATTCTGTGTCTCCTCTGAAGTTTTAGTTAGTTTTTTTTTGACCATTATCTTCCAGTCTCTTAGTATGACTTGCAATTTTTGGCTGATGTCTAGACATCTGATTTCCTGATGAGTTTACTCTAATGGTCAGCTTTTCTCTTTGGGCTAGGATTTTATTGTTTATTTGCTTTGTCTTAAGGTTCTTCTTTGACACTAGATTCAACTTACTCTAGACTTTTAGAATTGTCCATGCTTAACTTATCAAATTTTACTGGCTCTGCTTCATTTGGTTCTTGTGCTGGGTATTTGGTACAATTTTTAAGATTTCATTGTTTGTGCAATTGTTTAATCCCCAGGAGAAAGCTTCCTTTCCTCTGCTCCTTTTCTGAGAATCTCGATCTGTTCTGTTTTGCTTCATTTTTTTTTTTGCCTCTACAGGATTTTTTTTGGTTTGTTTTTTGTTTTCCATCTAATCTCTTTTTGTTGCCTCTAGCTGCTTTGGCCTGGAGGGCAAATTCTGGATGGATGGTCACCCTGGAGAGGGTTTTCTCATGTCAGTATTTTCCAGCCAAAACATGGCCAGAGACCCATGATGGGGATGCAAACCAGTTTCAAACAGCCTCTGGGAGAGGGTCAGGAAAGACATGGAAAAGATTTTTTGACCACTCCCTGAAGCTGCGCTTTCCGGGCCCGCCCAGAAGGTGGTGCACTTCAGCAAACTGTTTCCCACAGCCCTAAGAAGGCCCCCTGGTGGGGGTGGGGTTGAAACAATGGCCACAGCTGTCCCTGTTTGGGGCAAGCTAAAAGAGCAGGACCCAGTAATCTAAATTCACCAATCGAAAGTTCTGATCAGCCCCTGCTCCACTCCCGATCTTGGGGACGAGCTCTTCCACGTCCTTCTCCATCTGGACAGCCAGCCAGAGGCTGGACCCGAGGCAGCCCACCTCGGTGGTTGGGGATGGGGGCCGGGGTGCTGGCACATGTCGTGGGGCCAGTTAAAGTTCTTTACCGCAGTTTCTCAACCTTTTAGCCCTGCCCTTCCCTGGAGGCTGCACAGTGTTCGCCTGGGCTCTGAAGCCCCAGAACTGTTGTCTCAGCTTCTTCAAGTCCACTAGCTGTTCTGACATAGTAAAGAGTTCCGCCATCTTCCCCAGAAGTTCCTACCTGCTCATTTTTCTTGATATTAAATTACTCTTTGCCATATTTAAAAAATATCTGAGTAGGTAGAATTAGTAATTCTAGTAGTCAAGTTAAAGAAAAGTTGTGATGCAAAATAACATGTTAAATGACACCACAAGGATATAATTGGCAAAATCCAAACTGTGAATACTTTGCAGGACGATGAGGTAGCTTTGTCAAAAAATAAATTTCAGAGGGAAAAAAAAAAGGGAAGCTGTCATTTAAAAGAGACATAAGCACATAAAATCAAATGCAACAGCAAAAAGAAGATAATTACAGGTTGTGGGAAAAAAAAAAAAAAGGAATGCATGGACCTCATTTGGATCCTGACTTAAACAATCAGATATAAAAATACCTTTTATGAGATAATTTAAAAAATCTGTTCACTGATTTACTATTTAATGCTATTAGGCATTTTAAATTCTATTAGATACGAGAACTGAGGCCATGTGTTTCAACATGACTCCATCGTCTGTTCCAAGAAATTCTTGACAATAAGGATAAGACTGTCAAACAATAAATAACTCATTGCTTGCTTCAAAAAATTCCTACAAACCAATTTATCAAGGCAACAGATTGCTCACCTGGGCAAAAAATTCACGTATCAGACAAAAGTTTGCTTATCAAGACTTGCTTCAAAGCCGCTTCTTTTTGTGTTCACCAATCTATTGTGTTCTGATTTGTGCCCAATTGCAGTCAGTTCCCCGCTTTGAAGGACCTGCTTCAATCCTGTTTCCTAATTTTCCCCTTTGTGGCTACTGACTTTCTGTAGATGATGTTCTCCCTTGATGCAGGAGGCCTAGTGAACTCTTTGCTTTGCTTGCTCAACAGGTTTCTCTGGTGGTCTCTGTGAGGGAGTCAACGTGGACATCAGTATAGTGGAATGTTTATTTTATAAAGGGGAGGCCCCTTGCACACCAATGTTCATAGTGGCATTATTCACAAATTGCCAAAAGGTGGAAATGTCCCAAGTGTCCATCAACCAATGAATGGGGAAGCAAAATGTGGTGTATATATATATATACACATATATGCACACACACACACATATGATAGAATATGTGATATGAATATATCTATATGTGATATATATGATAGAATATTATTCAGCAGTGTTTTGGTTTGCTAATACTGCCAAATGCAAAATACCACAAATGGAACAGCTTTTGAAAAAGGAAATTATAAAGTTGCAAGTTTACAGTTCTAAGGCATCCAAGAAAGGCCAATGGGTCAGGAATGCCTCTGTCAGCTGAGAAGGTACGTGGCTGGTGTCTGCTGGGGTCTTTGGCTTTCAAACAGCTTCCCCAGGGGCATTTATTTTCTGCATCTCCAAATGTCTGGGTCTCGTGTTAGCTCTGTCGGCTCTGCAGCAACTGTTTTCCAAGAGTCTGCTGGCTCTGAACTTTCTCCAAAAGGTTTCCTTTTTTCCAGGACTCCAGTAACTAATCAAGACCCACCTTGAATGGGTGGAGTCACATCTCCATCTAATCAAAAGGTCACACCCACAATTGAATGGATATCTCCATGTAAACAATCTAATCAGAAAGTTCCACCCTAAACAATATTGAATGAGGACTAAGAAAACATGGCTTTTCTGGGGTACATGACAGTTTCAAACTGGCACCAGCAGTAAGAAGGAATGAAGACCTGAAACATGTGACAACATGGATGAAACTTCAGGATATCATGGTAAGTGAAATAAGTCAGACACAAAAGGACAAATATTGTATGATCTTACTAATATGAGCTACTTATAATATGTAAACTCATAGACAACAATATGAAATATAGGTTACCAGGATATAGGATGAGGCTAAAGAATCAGAAGCAGTTGCTTAATAAGTGTAGAATGTTTAACTAGGGTGAATTTAAATGCTTGGAAGTATGTAATTGTGAGAATAATTAAGAGTGCAGATGTGTGAGTGTGATGGGAAAGGGAAGTTTAGAGTCATGTATGTCACCAGAAGGAAAGTCGGAGATTAAAACATGGGAATGTATAACACAGTGAATCTTGTGTTGGACAATGTCCATGATTAACTGTACAGATATAAAAAGTTCTTTCATGAACCAGAGCAGATGTATGACACTGTTACAAGGATGTAATAACAGAGGGGTATATGGGAAAACATTTACCTATTGCAAACTATTTACAACAGCTAACAGTAATATTTTAATACTCTTTCATCAACAGTAACAAGTGTCTCACACCAGTACTGTGGGTCAATAATAAATACGGATAAGGGTATGGGAGGATTAGGTTTTCTTTTTTATTTCTTTTCTCAAGTAATGAAAATGTTCTAAATTGTATGCACAACTGTATGATGCTGTGAGCCAGGGGCTGTGTATTTCGGGTGGTTTCTATGCTGTGTGAGTCTATCTTGATAAAATTGCAGTTTTTAAAAAAAGAGGAGGCCTTATCTTTTGGAAGAAAACATACAAAAGGATTTATGGATAAAATAAAATGACGAATTACTTCAATATACTATAATATGGATGGAGGGTGGGCAGGCGTGTAGATGCCATGAAATTGGCCATGAGGTGACAACTGTGGAAGCTGGCTGATAGCAACATGGGGTTCTCTACATTATTTTTCTCTACATTATGTATACATTTGAAATTGTCATAATAAAAGGTTTTTTTTTAAGTGTGCTACTCAAACCCCAACATTGGAGTCTCCTCACGTCTTTTCCTCTCCCATATCTAATCCATTAGCATACCCTGTTGATTCTCCCTTCAAAGTATCTCCTGAATTTGACTACTCTTTACCTCCAATGCTACCTTCCTGGCCAAGTCACCACCATCTCCTGCCCGGACTATTGCAACAGCCAGTGGTCACTGCATTCCAAACTTTGCCCTCCCGCACTCTTGTTCTACTCTCAACACAGCAGCCAGAGTGAACCCTTTTAAAAAGAACTCTAAACCCTCTTCTCAAAACCCTGTAACGGAGTGCACGGGTAGTTCAGTGGTTAGAATGCCCACCTTTCATGCGGGAGACCTGGGTTCGATTCCTGGACCATGCACCTGCCCACCCCGCTGCCAAAAAACAAAACAAAACAAAACAAAAACCCTGCAATGGCTTACCATCTCATTCAGAATAAAAGTCGAAGTCATACTAGGGCCTGCAAAGTCATACACTGCCTCGACCATCCCATTCCCTCTCAGACCCCCTCTCCCTTGGGCAACGCCACTGCAGCCACACTGGCCTCCTTCCTGTTCTACCAACACACTAGGTACGCTCCCAGCACAGGGCCTTTGCACGTGCTGCGTCATCTGTTCCTTGGTACCCTCTTTCACTTCCGACAGGTCTTTACAAAAATGTATCCTTCTCAGCACAGCCGTCTCTGATCACCCTACCTAAAACTGTAACCACCCTCCCCATCTCCACCTTTTCTCTCTTATTTGTACTTTTCACCATCCAGCAATATATCATACTTGCTTATTGTATTTCTTATCTCCCTCCTTAGAAAACAAGCTCTGCAAGAGGTGGGATTTCTGTTTGTTCTGCCAGCTACCTCACCCGCCACGCCTACCCCCAGGCCAGTGCTAGACCAGGACGTGGAACAGAATAGGGATTCGGCAAATATTTATTGAATGACTGCTCAGTGTTGCCTTCCAGGCTGTGTCCGTGGCCACTGTACTGTTCTTCCAGGGTCCAAATTCAGGTACTAGGTCCCGATGGGATAATTAGGAAAGAAGGGCTTTTGTTTGTTTGTTTTTAATCCTATGGGAAGCAAGGTAGAGCCCTGGCACAGCAGTGCACGGTCCAGGGACGCCACCCACCCTATGAATAATGTGTTCGGGAGCAGAATTCCATGGAGGCACCTTTGTGGAACTGAGCTGGACCCAGGCCACAAGCCAATGCCAGGAGGGTGGACCAGGTGCTCAGTTTCCCTGCCTCGGAACCCAGGAGATGTCAACCAAAGCAACAAGAAATTACCTCGACAGTTTTACAAAGGAGGGAGGGAAAATGGCAAGAAATGACCAAACTTTTAGTGTACTGTTAATTTTTGAGGCATATCTTAAGACAAATGACAAGATTTGGGACACTTTTTTAAAATACCAAAATAATTCTATCACAATAAAAAAATACTAGTATGCACATTGGAAGAAAAAGTGTCTGTCATTCCCTACTAAGGCTAAACCCACCCAGACCTTGTGACCCGGTAGCTCCATGTCCGGGCAAGTATCCAAAAGAAATGATCCACAGATGTCCATGAAAAGACAGTACAGGAATGCTCAGAGAGAATAAAGGGAGAGATGTTTATTTAGTGCAACATTTATATTTTGGGTAGTGCAGTTCCTAATTTAACTTATATGGTCAGTTTAGTTGACACCATGAGTACATGGAATCTTGAATAGGGCATGAAATTTTGTTGATTTGTCCAGGTTAGTATGATGTCCCGATATATTCCACAGTGATCTGGGCACTGAATAAAGGAGTATTTGCCAAGTCCTCTTGGGGGAATGGGGAGAGAGGAGGAAATATTTAACTTCCTTATTTGAAGAATTTCTGATATTCTCTCAAGCAGTGGGGACAACCAAATCAATAGGCCAAGCCCTCGCTCTTTGGATTTGCCCCTATGAAACTTATTCCTGCAAAGGATAGGCTAAGCCTACTTATAATTTGGCCTAAGAGTCACCCCCGGAGAACCTCTTTTGTTACTCAGATGTGGCCTCTCTCTCTCAGCCAACTGGGCAGGTGAACTCACTGCCTTCCCTCACTACATGGGACATGACTCCTGGGGTGTAAATCTCCCAGGCAACATGGGACAGGACTCACGGGATGAGCCGGGACCCGACATCATGAAATTGAGAAATGAGACAAAATAAAGCTTCAATGGCTGAGAGATTTCAAAAAGAATTGAGAGGTTATCCTGGAGGTTATTCTTACACGTTATATAGATATCCCTTTTTAGTTTATGGTGTATTAGAGTGGTTGGTGGGAAGTACCTGAAACTATTGAGCTGTGTTCCAGTAGCCTTG
>PVIY010061917.1:0-11058 GCA_004026745.1 Myrmecophaga tridactyla | reverse complement strand
TGTTCCTTCTACCTGAACACTGTTCCTCTAGATAGCTGCACGCCTTGCTTCTTTATCACCCTGAGGTCTCTTCTCAGATGTCACCTTCTCAGGTGTCAAACCTGACCCCTTGAGAATTAAAGTTTCAAGCCTCCCGTGCTAGGATGAAACTGTTATGTACCCCCAGAAAAGCCATGTTCTTCTAATCCGATCTTGGGGGCGCAGACCTATGATTGGGTGGGACCTTTCAATTACGCTCTTTCCATGAACTTGTGACCCACCCACTTCAAGGTGGGCTCTTAATCCTTTTACAGAGCCTGTATGAAGGGAATAAAAGGCAGAAAACAGAGAAAGAGCCTAGAGCCATCACAGAGAGCAGAGGGATGACACCGACTGACAGACATTTAGAGATGCAGAGAGGGGGTGCCCCAGGAGACGGCAGAAGCTGAGAGAGCCATTTGAAACCTGGAACCAGGAAAGAAAAGCCAGCAGACATCCCAAGTGCCTTCCCATGTGACAGAGTAACCCCAGATATGACCAGCCTTTCTTGAATGAAGTTGTTCTCTCGTTGATGCCTTTATCTGGACATTTTCATGGCTTAGAACTAATAAATCCCATTTATAAAAGCCAATCCATTTCTGGTTATATTGTGTTACAGCAGCTTTAGCAAACCAAAACATTTCCCTGAACACTTTCCAGTTTTCCTGCCCTCCTTCCCTACCTATTTTTCCCCATTATACTTATCACCATCTGACATATTGTATGTTTTATTTGTGGCCTGTCTCCCCTCATATGTAAGTTCCATGAAGACGGGGACAACTGTCTGATGTTTATCGAGCACCTGTCATGTGCTGGGCTCTGTCTGGCCCTGGGGACACCGCAGTGGACAGGGCACTTCACACCTCCGCCCCATGATAAGAGCCAAGGTGCCCAGCTTGCTGAGGACAAGAGTGCTATAGCAATTCCACCTACAGAGGGGTTTGCCTCAACAAAATGGGAAAAATGCAGGACCCAGGACCAAATGCAGGAGGTAATTATTTGTAAAGCTGCCGAGTCCTGGGTCCTAGAAGCACTCACTACCAGCCCCACCATGGCCAAGCGAACCCAGGCTTTGGCCTCAGAGAACCCTCGGTTTTGGTTCCCCACCTGCCCTCTGCATGTGCTTACCCATCGCCCTGGCCTGGAAGAGGGAGGGAAGGGCCACTTATAGGGGTGTTGTAAGAACCGGGTTACTGAGGCAGTGCCCCCACTGTCTCTGACTGTTCCCTGTTCCGACGCCCTCATCGTGACCCTGCCATGTCAGCATCATCTCCCCACTTTACACATTAGAAAACGGAAGCTTAGAAAGCCTGTTGATTTCACAATAACTAGCATCTATTCCGCATAAGCCAAGCACTGCTCTACACACTTTCCATAGATTATCTCAGTTAAACCTCATTAAGCCCAGGAGGGAGAGCCTCATATCATCGCCCATTTTACAGAAAGGGAAACAAGGGCACAGAAAGGTCAAGAATGCTGCCCCAAATCCCACAGCTAACGGGGAGCTGAAAGAAGTCCTGGCTGTCCCGTCCTCTTATCCACCAGGCTACTCTGTCTCCCACGTTATGTAAAGCAACAAGGAAGGAACCCAGCACCCTAGAGCTCATTCCAGATGTGAAACTTATATTCTCTAACATATAATAAACATATATAAATATGGGAGGGGGGAGTCTTAGCTATCACCTACTCCTTGGCCTGGCTATTTCAGAAACAGCGATTTTGTATTCGCACTCGCCAAGTAAGTGCTCCCCAGGCATTCTCACTACCCCTGTCCCCACATCTCACACGGAAGGGACCAGAGAGGGGAAACGACTTGCCTAAGCACAGACAGCAAGGCAAGACTGAACTGCAGCTACCACCCCAGGGCCCTGACTCCCCGCCCAGCGCTCTCCTAACATCAGACGGGCCTGGCAACCACCCCGCCGGCAGCCGGGAGCTGCTTGCACAGGGAAAGGCTCCGCGTGCACCTCCTAAACACATAAAACAAGTCTCTAGGCTTCGTTATTAATGTCAATAATATTCCAGGAAGGAAACATACTCCCCACATCCCTCAGGGGCTTCGGGAGGCTGCGTCTGTGGTGTGGGACGCAGCAAGGACAATAACCAATTGACTCTTATTAAAACTCCAATAATGGTGGTGTGATTGTGGCTTTGATCAGCGTGCTGCTGTGAGTGGGGGGTCAACCACATTAGGAAAATATAATTAGACTAATAAATTCCAGGCAATCCTTTTTTCTCTCTCTTTGCTCCAAGGAGGAGCCACTCACGGAGGTCCCATGGTGGGCTCTATGCCAAGGAAGGTGGGTCCTGAGACCGCCTGTATCAAGCTGGAGAAGGACCTTCTCGGCCGGGGCACCATGGAGCAGGGGGAACCAACCAGCTGCCTGTCAGACACGCCAGAGAACTGGGGATCCCTGGCAGCCTCTCCTGCTAAATACCACTGCCGAAAGGGAGCCGTCCACCTCCTGCTACCCCATTGGGCCCCTTCTCCCTTGTCAAGCTCCATCTTGCACAAACTACTTGTTCACTGGCTCTGTGCATTCAGAACCATGGAGCTGCCCTAACCACACTGATTTTGGTCTCCACGAAGGAACAAGCGGGATCGGGGATTTATTAGAGGCTCCAGGGTGGTGCTTTGAGATCCCCAAAGACCAGCCGCTGGGGTTCAGGGTGGGGACAGACCTTGGTGGAGAGCCAACCCCCCCCAAGTCCCAGGGCCCCGAATTCTGCCATGCAAGCCCACCTTCTGGGGGCGAGGGGAAACTTGCCAGGAAGGCGGTAATGAGGCCTTTTGGTTTCACCCCCCAAAGACCCTCTCACCCCTCACAGCTCCTGACTTGTCTTTGAAAATGCAATTTTGTTCCAACACATTCCATAAACTAGGGAACAGTCTGACCCTAATGTGAAGTTTGCATTTGCCCACACAGGGCTCCATCCACAGGGAATAGATGGTGAACCCAGAAAGCTGCACCCCTGAGCCAAGCAGGGTACACGCAGAAGGCACACATGGCGCCAGCACCCGACCTGGGGTTGCCACGCCCAGTCCCCTCTACCTCCCAGCAACTCGCCTCTGCCACCCCACCACCCACCTTCCCCTTTACTCCTTTGTATTTTCCCGCTCTGCCCTTTTTCTCTCTCTCTACCTCGCTGGGTGCAGGCAGAACGGCACACACCTCCACATGCAAACTTCAGACATGTTTCAAGATTCAGTGCCATGTGTGTTTTACTAGGTACGTATTTCTTAAAGCATCCAATACATGACAATGTGCTACCACTTTAGGAATTCCCATCTTTTTGGCATCACTGCTGTTTTTGAGTGTTGTGCCCCTGACCCCATTTTCACCGAAGCCCTGAGGTTTTTATTGCGTGATTTTGCAGCGTCTGGTGATTTTTAGGGACGCATATGTCACATCATAGCAGCACTGCTCTTTCATGGGCACAAACTACCCTGAGAGGCAAGGGGAGTTGCAACGGAGGAAGGAGAGGAGCGTGAGGTCCAGGGTGGGCCAGGACGCACCAACGTCCCAGTAAGCCCAGGCCGGCCTCTGCACTTGAGGTTTTAGGTCCACTGAGAACCTGCTCTTGGCCCCACTTCATGCCAAGCACATCACAGACAAGGTCAAGGCAGGACAGCCGAGTGGCCAAGAACAGTCTTCAGAGTTACAGCTCCTGGGTTCAAATCCCGACTTTCCTCCTTCCTTCGCCCTGTGGGTTCTCAACCGGGGACCCAGGCTCTGAGTCTGTTTGTCTGTCCACAAAGTGGGGGTACAAGTCATGCCCACCTGGCAGGCTGCTTGTGGGGAGTAAAGAGATTGCACGTGGGAGTCATTCATGCAGAGGGTCCTACACATGAAGCCCCGGGCAACTGGGAGGACAACCCCAGCCCACCGCAGCCTGCGGGACTGAGCTGCACCCCCGCCAAAGCCCACCCGTTCTCCCAGCTGCTCTTCCCAGCAGTCTCCTTGCCCAAGACCCCACATCTGCGGGATGAGAGTCCCCTCCCGCTTTGCTGGATCCCTCTGGAGGCCGCCCCCGGGACCGCAGACAACCCACCGGTGTCGTGCCTCTGCGCCTCAGGGGAAGGGGCCCGGCCCTCCCTCCGGGTCTGTGCGCACCTGGACTCTGCCCCCAACACCCCACCCCTCCCTGCAGATGCCAGCACGGTGGGGACAGGTGAAGACTCTGCTATGACAAACTGCTGGTAGGCAGACCACATTCCAAAGGCCCAGCTCCTCCCTGAGCACCCCCAGGATGCCCAACCTGTCCCTGGGCCAAGGGTGGACACGAATGAGCCCTGCTTGAGCACCTCCTGTGTCAGGTACCACGCTAGACATTTTACACGCATGAACTCGTTTCATCCCCTCAGCTACTCTGCCAGTTTCCCTCACTTTAATGATGGGGAAACTAAGGTTTCAGAGAGTCCAAGCAATGTATTTACGCAGGTCACGAAGGTAGGAAGCAGCAGAGCTGGGATTTGAAGCCATGCCCGACCCCAGCCCCTGTGTCGGCACCAAGTCACACCTCCCTGTGCTAAGCCAGGGGGTCTGGCCAGGTGTCCAGCTCAGCCTCCATCCTTGGACCTGTTAAATTATGGGGGCTAACGGGTGCTGGCCTCATACACGCTGCTGGGTTGTTTGAGAAGTGAAGAAAAGGGAGAGATGCTTTGAGAATTAGAAAAAGGGACGGTGGAAGAACAAAAAAGTCTCCCCTGCTGCTCAGAGCTGCAGGAATCTAACTGGTATCCCAGCACCTGCCTGGTGTCCACCTGCCCAGTGAACCGGTGTCCTCCAGGAGAGAATGTCAGGGGATGGCTGGCCTCTGTTCCCCACTACACTTGTAATGACAGGAGCTGCTACCTACTGCCCAAGGCAGTCAGTTCCCCCACTGCGGGTACCTCCAGCTGCTAAAGGCTGAAGAACCAAAAATCCATCCATCCTCTTAGGATTTCTTTGGGATAACATAGAACAAATCTCATCTTCCCTACTCACAGAGGTTACTATGCATCCTGCCTCCCCTTGCCCAAATCATCTCTTTTCCGGGCCAAATTTTTTACTGAATTCAACCTATCCACCTGGCATGCACAGAATAATGTTGAAGATAAAGGTAATACCAGGGACTAACATTAACGAACACAATCAAAGCATAACACTCTATCAGGGGTTGGCATACTATGCAGCTTGCTGCCTATTTTTATAGGACCTGCATGCCAAGAATGGTTTTTCCATTTTCAAATGACTGAAAAATATCAGAAAAAGAAGACAATTTCACAACACATGAAAAGCATGTGAAATTCAAATTCCATTGTTCATAAATAAAGTTTTATTGGAACATGGCCACACCCATTTATTTATGAATTGCATCTGGCTGCCTTCAAGTCACAATGGCAGGGTTGAGCAGCTTGACAGAAACCATCTGGCCCAAAACTGTCTACAATATCTACTATCTGGCAATTCACAGTATCTTTCCAGTCCTCACAATAACCTCCAAGGAGGTTCCCTACAAGAACCTTCCCTTACAGACCAGGAATTAGAAGCACAGAGGTGTAAAGTAACTAATTCAAGGCCAACAGCTTCAGAGTGGTGGAGCCAGGATTCAAACACAGGCAATGTGACTCCAATGTCTATGTCTTACCCCTACCCTATTCTTCCTGGTCAGAGCCCAGAAAGCGACCCAGGGAGGCCATGTCCCTCCCCTGCTTAGAGTTCATCACCCAGTTTTTCTGTGCAGAGTGGGAATGACCTGATCTCCACTATGACCCCTAGATCCTCTTCTGACCCCCCTGATTCTTTTAGGTCTTTCCCAAGCCCACTCTTAAAAGAGCCTGTAAACCCACTGCTCCCTGGATACCAAAAAATTGATTGATCTGCAAGCACCCTCCAGATTGGGGACTGAGGCATTACCAAATGTGATAAAGTTGTAAGGGGTCTCTAAAACATTCAAGAGCCAATAAACCTTCCATTTTGGCTGCCCCCTGGTTTCTGATAAACCTGTCCTCCCCTCACCCCCAACTTCCCAGAGGTAGAAAGCAGAAGTCCCTGGGCCTGTGGCCTGTGTTATGGAAAACACATGCCCATCCCCTACTTTCCTCTCTCTGAATATACGAGGCTCTGTTGCCATAGAAACCAGACTAGGCTACATCTGCAGCAGGAAGGATTAAAGATAGACATTAGGAGATGTAAGTGATCTGGAAAGGGACAGCACACAGATTCCTTATCCATGATTAAAGCTTCTCAAAGAGGCTTTGCCCCATTTATTAAGTCTGAGCTCAGTTGTACACTATAAATTACCAAACTCATCAATAATTACTAATCAATATTTCTAGAAGGCAAATATTTGATTTTTATTTATATGCCTATTCATTGCAGCCCTATTCACTCAGCTGGATGAAACTCAAATAGCCCAGTTCAGGGATTGCAAGCAGCTGACCCACAGGCCAGGTTCAGTCCATGGAAATGTTTTTACCACCCTATGAAATCTCTTCAAAAATATAAACTAAATGGCTAACACTTTTAACATTTGGAATATTTTCCACCACAATTCAGATTTCTGGCATTAAAAAATAATAGGGGACTCCCAGGAAGACAGCCGAATAGAGGAGCTTGAGATTAGCCCTGCTCCATAGAAAAGTTAGAGAAGGGACAGGAGGGCGACTGAGGCAGCAATTCAGGAGTTTGGCTGACCTGGGAGAGCCTTCTGCACCACATGTGGCAGCCCTGGTTGCAGAGGCTGAGGAATTGAGAGGTAGAGGGCTGGAGCCTGCCGGGGAGGTGCAGAGCCTGGCTGGGGGAGTGCACAGATGGGAGCTCAGGACTAGGAAGTATGCCAGACCGCGTTCCTTGGGCGCGCTACCCTCACCACGCAGCCCTGTTACCAGTGACCCACCCCACACCCCATGCACCTGAACCCCGTCACCAGCTCCCATTCCCCACACTCCAGGTGCCCCCACCCCACCAGCCCCTAGTGCACGCACCTGCCCCCCACCCCCACCCCAGGTGCAGCCCAACCCAGCTCTCCTGCAGGCTGTGTGCAGCACATAAAGGCTGCAGGCACTAACCTCCATACCCAGACTACCCCTGCCTACCCCACCCCCCTGCCCATAGTGTCAACAGCGTCATTCCGCCCTACCACACCAGCTCTGCACATCCCTTTACGGACCTCCCAGGTCCATACATGTGCACAGACCCCCAATCACACCATTCAGCTCTGGGAACCACACTTAACACCAGTCCTAGAACTGTACATGCACATAGCCCTCAGCCTCACTTCCCAGCTCTGAGAAAGTGCCAACCTGCACAGCCAGGTCACATCTGCCCCCAATCTACGAAGGTGTAACAGCACCGTGGTGCCACAGCCCTACTCATGCACACAAAGGGCCCCGTGCCTTAGACCAGCACACACCAGGGTTATGCCCCCCAGACCAGCGCACCCACACAGCTACATCCTCCCTGGCCACTGGTCACCCACATTCACAAGCATCAGCCTAACAACCCCAACCTGCGCCCATACCTGCCCTGAAACAAATCACTGAGTGCCCACCTCATGCCCTGCTCCCTGCTATGCAACCATCCTACAAACACAAGGCCTTAGACTACTGAAAGAAATCAACTCCCAAAGTAAATCACTTAAGATATTTACATGCCATGAAGAGAGAAGATCATTAAGCATATCACAATGCAGACAGATATGGCCCTGCCTAACGACCAAATTAAAACACCAGAGGAGACACAGATGGTGGAACTACTAATCAAAGATGTTCATACAACTCTACTTAATAAAAGAAGTGGGATAGCTAATGTCATAAAGGAGATCAAGAAGATAATAGAAGAGCACAAAGTAGAATTTGAAAGAATAAACAGAAAAATAGCAGATATCACAGAGATTAAAGGCCCAGTTGACCAAATAAAAAATATACTAGAGGCACAAAGCACCAGATTTGAAGAGACAAAAGAAAGAATAAGTGATGTAGAGGACAGGATAATTGACTTCAAAGACTCAAAACAGCAAATGGCAAAAAAAGATGGAAAAAATTAAACTGGAACTCAGGGAACTGATAGACAAAACAAAGCATACATATATAAGAATCATTGGTGCCCAGAAGGAGAAGAGAGGAGTAAAGGGCTAGGAAGGGTGCTTGAGGATATAATGAGGGGAAAACTTCCCAACCCTCATAAAGGACATAAATACACAAGTCAGAGAAGCCCAAAGAGCTCCAAACAGAATAAATTCAAATAGGCCTTCCCCAAGGCACATATTAATCAGTCTGTCAAATGTTGAAGAAAAGCAGAAAATCCTGAAAGTGGCAAGAGAAAAACAACCTACTACATAAGTGGGAAACCAAATAAGACTGAGCTGAGACTACTCAACCAGCACCCTGGATGCAAGAAGGCAGTGGTAAGATATATTCAAGATCCTGAAAGAAAAAGACTTCCAGCCAAGAATTCTCTACCCAGCCAAATTGTCCTTCAAAATTGTGGGAGAGATTAAAGTTTTCACAGACAAAGAAATCCTGAAAGAATTTGTAAAAGAGACCAGCCCTACAAGAAATCCTAAAAGGAGTTCTGCCGGCTGAAAAAAAAAAAAAAAAGACAGGAAAGGGATGCCTGGAGGTAGGCACAGAATTGAAGAGTACCACTAAGGGTAATTTAAAGAATACAAAGAGAAAGAGGGAAAAGAATATATAGATCTGACAAATAAATTAAAAACATAAGATGGTGATGAATATGCAAGTATGTGATGATATCGTGAATTACTGATTATATATGTAGAATGGAACGATCATATGTTAAGAATGTTTGTGTTTCTTTCTTATCATTTTTTTTAATTTAAAAATTAATTTAAAAATTTTTTTAAAAGATCAGATGGTGGAATGAAGAAGTGCATTTACAGTAATAACTTTGAATGTTACTGGACTAAACCTACCAATTAAAAGATACAGATTGGCAGAATGGATAAAGAAACATAATCCAGCTATATGCTGCTTACAAGGGATTCATTGTAGACACAAGGATACAAATAGATTGAAAGTGAAAGGATGGAAAAAGATTTTCCATGCAAGTTGTAACCAAAAGAAAGCAGGGGTAGCTATACTAATATCAGACAAAAGAGACTTTAAATGTAAAGACATCACAAGACACCAAGAAGGACACTATATACTAATTAAAGGGTCAATTCACCAAGAAGATATAACAATCATAAATGTTTATGCTCCCAATCAAGGAGCTCCAAAGTACATGAGACAGACATTGGCAAAACTGAAGGGAGTGATAGATGTTTCAACAATAATAGCAGGAGACTTCAAACATCACTCTCCTCTATAGATAGAACAACCAGACAGAAGACCAACAAGGAAATAGAGATGTTGAATAATTTGATAAATGAATTATACCTAACAGACATATATAGGTCATTGCACCCCAAAGCACAAGGATATACATTCTTCTTAGAACTGATGGAACATTCTCCAGGATAGATCATATGCTGGGGCACAACACAGGTCTTTATAAATTTAAAAACACTGAAATTATTCAAAGCACTGTCTCTGATCACAAAGGGATGAAGCTGGATCTCAATAACCACCAAAGAATGAGAACATTCACAAATATATGGAGATTAAATAGCAAACTCTTAAACAAACAGTGGGTCAAAGAAGAAATTGCTAGAAAAATTGGTAGCTATCTGGAGAATGATGAAAATGAGAATACAACTTATCAGAACTTATGGGATGTGGCAAAGGGCAAAGGCTGTGCTTAGAGGGACATTTATTGCCCTAAATACCTATATTAAAAAACAAGAAAGAGCAAAAATCAAGGACTAACAGCATACCTAGATGAACTTGAGAAAGAACAGCAAACTAACCCCAAAGCAAATAGAAGAAGAGAAATCACAAAGATTAAAGCAGAGAGATGGTGGGAGAACAATAGAACATGAACAGAAATAAATGGGAGAACAGTAGAACAACAAAAGGAACCAATAAAACCAAAAGTTGGTTCTTTGAGAAAATCAATACAATTGATGGGCCACTAGCAAGACTGACAAAGAAAAAAAGAGAGAGGATTCAAATAAACAAAATCAGAAATGAGAAGGGGTGCATTACCACAGACCCTGGAGAAATAAAAGAAATCATAAGAGAATACTATGAACAACTACATGCTGACAGACTAGACAACTTAGATGAAATGGACAAATTCCTGGAGACACACAAACAAGCTACACTGATTCAGGAAGAAATAGAAGATCTCAACAAACCAGTGACAAGTAAAGAGATTCAAACAGTCATCAAAAACCTTCCTACAAAGAAAAGCCCAGGGCTTCATAGGGGAATTTTCCCAAATATTCCAAAAAGAAGTAACACCAATCCTGCTCAAACTTTTCAAAAAAAATGAGGAAAAAGGAACTCTATCTAACTCATTTTATGAAGGTAATATCATTTTAATACCAAAACCGGGTAAAGATGCCATAAGAAAGGAAAACTACAGGCCAGTCTCCCTAATGAACATTGATGCAAAAATTCTCAAAAAATGTTAGCAAATCAAATGCAACCGCACATTAGAAGAGTTATACACCACGACCAAGTGGGGTTTATACCAGGAATGCAAGGATGGTTCAACACAAGAAAATCAATTAATGTAATACAGCACATTAACAAATAGAAAGGGAAAAAATCATATGATCATCTTGACTGATGTTGAAAAAGCATCCGACAAAATTCAACATCCTTTTCTGATAAAAACATTCCAAAAGATAGGTATCAAAGGTAACTACCTCAATATGATACAGGGAATATATGAAAAACTGATAGTCAACATCATACTCAATGGAGAGAGACTGAAATCTTTCCCTCTAAGGTCAGGTACAAGACAAGGATGCCCACTGTCACCACTATTATTCAACATTGTGCTACAAGTTCTAGCTAGAGCAATCAGGCAGGGCAAAGAAATAAAATGCATCCAAATTGGAAAGGAGGAATAAAACTCTCATTATTTGCAGATGATATGATACTATACTTGGAAGATCTTGAGAAATCTACAGCAAAGTTACTTG
>PVIY010061916.1:0-11060 GCA_004026745.1 Myrmecophaga tridactyla | reverse complement strand
TCATTTAAGCACCAGCCAATTAAGTCAAACATTATTCACTACAACAGGCACACATCTTAGCTGACTGCAGATGAGATGAGCAACAGATGAGGTTCACATACCATTGGCTCATGTCCACAGCAACAGAACTAGGAAACTTCACCTGGCCAAGTTGACAACTAAATCGAACTCCTACAGCAGCTAACTTTCAAATGAGGTTCTTTCTTATGTGGGAAGGCACAGGGTGATGTCTGCTTGCCTTCACTCCAGGCCTCTGGGTTCCAACAACTTTCCCTGGGGTGACTTCTTTCTGCATCTCCAAATACCTGGACCAAGCTATGAGTGCTGGGATGTGGTATGCTGAGATGCTTGGGCTGTGCTACATTGAGCTCTCTCATTTAAGCACCAGCCAATGAAATCAAATATCATTTATTTCAGCAGGCACACCTCTTAGCTGACTGAAGATGTGATTAGCAACAGATGACGTTCACTTACCATTAGCTCATGTTCACAGCAACAGAACTAGATACCTTCACCTGACCAAGTTGACAACTGAATCTCACTACCACAGAGGGTACCCCAAAATAAAATGGAGGGGACTGCATTGGAGGAGAAGTTAAAGTGTTGCTAAAATGAGGAGTCCAAATAAAATTCTCCATCAGAATCAGTGTATGTTTTAATGGCAAAAAGATAATTAATGAAAATGATTAAAATAATAAATATGTATGACTGACAAGAATAAAAGACATTTTATGTTGGCTAAATCATCTATTTTAGTCTCCTACAAAGTTCAATTACTGTTCTAGTTTGCTAGCTTCCAGAATGCAATATACCGGAACAGAATGGCTTTTTTAAAAGGGAACTTAATAAATTGCAAGTTTACAGTTCTAAGGCTGAGAAAATGTCCCAATTAAAACAATTCTATAGAAATGTTCAATCTAAGGCACCCAGGGAAAAATATCTTGGTTCAAGAAAGCCAATGAAATTCAAGGTTTCTCTCTCAAGTGAGAAGGCACATGATGAACACAGTCAGAGTTTCTCTCTCATCTGGTAAAACACGTGGTAAATGTGGTGTCATCTGCTAGTTTTCTCTCCTTGCTCCTGTTTCATGAAGCGCCTCAGGAGGCATTTTCCTTCTTCATCTCCTAAGGTCACTGGCTGGTGGACTCTGCTTCTCATGGCTACGTCATTCTGCTCTGTTCTCTTTGAATCTCCCACATTCTCCAAAATGTTCCCTCATTTATAGGATTCAAGTAAATTAATCCAGACCCACCTGAATGGGTGGAGACATGTCTCCACCTAATCCAGTTTGACAACCACTCTTGATTGAGTCACATCTTCTGGGAGATGATTTAATTACAGTTTCAAATACACAGTGCTGAATAGGGATTAGCATAAATGGCTTCCTTTACAAAATGAGATTAGGATTAAAACATGGCTTTTCTAAAATACATACATCCTTTCAAACTGGCACAAGCACATAAACAGGAAATGGGTTGCCTAAAAAATAGGAATTTATTAGCTTACAGTTTTGAGGCTCAAAGAAAAAATAAATTGAGACCTCTCCATGGTGAAATTTTCCCCCTAAAGACTGTGGTATTCTAGGGCTGGCTGTCAATGATCCTGGTGGCATTACTTTGCCACATGGCAAAACACATGGAATATACCCTGTCCTCTCCCTTCTCTTCTGGGTTCTGCTTCTTGCCTCCTGTGACTTTCTTTCTGTCTGAATTTCATTCCACTTATAAAGGGCTCCAGTAAGAGAATTAAGACTCCTCCTGACTGAGAGGAGTCATACCTTCACTGAAGTAGTTAATCAAAGGTCCTATTTTAGTGGGTTCATACCTTCAGAAATGGATTTGATTTAAGAAGTTGTTTTCCTGGGGTTCATATAGCTTCAAACCAAGACAGGCATTAATAAATAATATGTTAAATTGATATTTTTAAGAAAAATGGTTTGTGCCTTATTTCACCCACAAAGACATGGTCAAGTCCTAAATCCCGATCCTGTGGATATGAAGCCATTTATAAATAGGATCTTTGAAAATATTATTAGGTGAGATGAGGTCAGACTGAATCAAGGTGAAGCTTAAGCCAATATGCCTGGAAAGTTGGACAAAATCTGTGGTAATAGACAGGAGGCAAGTGGTCACTGACAGATGTAGAAATCGAATTATGGGTTGCCAGGAAGCCATCACCAGAATGCTACAGACTTCAGAAAAGCATGGTCCTGCTGACACATTGATTTTTATGAGTTCTACCCTCCAAAACTGTTAAGACAATAAATTCTTGTTGTACAAACCAACCAGTATGTGGTATTTGTTATAGTTGCTATGGAAACTAAGAAAGGCAGCAAAGAATAGAATACCAATTATTGCCAAGTTAAATATATCCAAATTTGAGAAATTGGATTGGGAATAGAAAATCAAAGGAACAGCCAATTCTTTCTTTGGAGAGCACCTCTGTACTTTTTAATATAATTTTTATCATTTGTCTATATTCCCATGATAATATTTAAAACAAGGGGAAAGGATATTAATACCATAGCCTAATAGATAGGTGGGGGAAAGGATGTAACTAGAGGAAAATATTGAATGCCATTGATAGTTCATTCAAGAAACGATGGCAATGTGAATGGTAGATATTGGTGTCAATTTTAAAGACTGGGTGACTGAGACAACAAGAGAAATATGAGAAAAGAAAAGTAGCCAATAAGAGTGGCTGGTTGGAAGAATCAATGTTGTTGCCATGCTTTGGTTGAGATTCCTGTAGAACAGATGCTAGAACATGTTCAACAGGCCATTGGATATGTGAGAATCAAGTATGGGAAATTAGTTAAAATGTAGATCCTATTATGTTATTGTAAGAAGACAAGGTCTTGGAATTTTATTCATTATACTTATTATATATTCTAGTCTTTCTCTTTCCATTTCCAGGGATTCTCCAGTACTTGAAAATGTCTGCAATAGTTATAGCAGAAGTACAAAAAGAGACACAGTTCCTTTTATTGATATATATTTTTAAATTTCCTAACTAGGCTCTTAAAAATCAAAAGAGCAGGGACAGGGCTGACATACATATCAAATAGATTACATAGAAATCTTTAGAAAGGGTATGGAGAAGAAAAGAAAGAAAGAAATTTTCAGTGACCCATGTAAGAATAGGATAGAATCCTATGGAATGCTTAGGCTGTACAGAGCATGGTAGGGTCAATGGGGGAAGATGAGTATTAAAGGCAGAAGGCTATGAACCACACAGGAGATTTGAAAGAAAGTATCGATGGACTGTTTATTACCATAGTTAACCAGTCAAATTGAAGAATAAGTATCATCTCGGGACTTTTCCTCTTGTATTCATCTCCTAAGACTGATTTAGTAAAGTATCACCCACTGGAAACCTTAAAAAAAATAGAAATTTATTCTGAGCAGTCTGGAGGTGAGAAGACCAAATCCAAGGTGTCAGCAAGATTGGTTCCCTCTGGAGTCTTTGTGGGAGAATCTGTTCTCTGACTCTCTTCTGACTTCTTATAGTTGCTTCTTCACATGGCCTTCTTATAAGGACATCAATTATTATATTTAGGACCCATTGGCCTCACCGTAGTTTGTTGAATCTGCAAAGACTTTATTTCTAAATATGGTCACATTCACAAGTACTATTAGGCCTTGAAAATATCTTTGGGGGGACCAACATTTAAAGTACAACAGCTCTCCATTCATCTCCATTCAAGTGTACACATTTTCCTCACTTGAATGGAGGCTAGCTGGGCTTCACATTTCTGTGCTAGTGTCTTCCAGCTCCAATCATCTATGTATCATTAGAAATTCTTTTGACAAACATGCTCCCCCCAGTAGATGAATTTTCCTGAGTCTCCATCAAAACGTTAGGCACATGAGCACCTTTTTGCAACAGTTAAGGGTTCTTGTTAGCACCACCAAAGGACAGATATTCCTAGATTTTAAAGGTAATGTGGACTGATAAGCTTTGGAAGTTGGGACTAGGCAGTGGGGGAAGCACACTTGTGGCAGTGTACAATTTAGCAGTTAATCTTACACAGAAATGTTATCACTTCATTTTTTTCATATCAATAAAAGTCTAGGTGGAAATGTCAATTTTTATGCAACCAACTAATGTCTCATATAGAATCAGGACTAATATGAATACTCTTTAACATTTGTAGACTTAAAACTTGCAGATTAGAAATGCTACATATTTCTTGAGGATTTTTTTGAATCCTGTTATAGTTATATCTTATTCTAGAAAGACTGACATAAAAGGTAAATATAATACATGATCAAAAGTTTTAGTATAAAAGGACTTTTTCCTTCTTTCTTGCTCTTTTGCACTTACTTTACTTAGTAGTTCTCTCTGTAAGGACAAGAAATTCTCTTCAAACATAAAAACAAAAATACGCAAGAAAGAGAGAATGAAATATTTCAAAAGCTAAACTCATCTCTTTTATTTCTTTACATACTCACTGCCATGTTACTTCATTTTTTAGTCTTTCTTTGATTATATTTAAGTCTGGTTAAAGTTGGATGTCATTTGGAACCCAAATTATTTTAAAACAAATTTTCCTAGCAAAAGGTCATTGAGTTTACTTTGACCTCTGGCTTCTCGATGTTGGAAAGATATATTTCCTCACCCTGTGTCCATTTCCAAAGATGTTCAATTTATCTTTTGAGGTTATCCCACTTGTGAACTCATATGCTGTTATCATGAGGCATTGCCCAGAAATTTTAAATTATAAATTTATATGTAGGTAAACAAAAAATTCGATAGTGAGGGTCTGATTTCCTAATAAATGAGATGATTTTGACATATTCTATATGTTTGCAAACAAATAGATAGTCATATACTTTTACATTGATCTGTATCCTGACACTCAGGTATCATGTATGCTCTATAACTTGAAGGCTGAAGTTATATCTTACTTAAATGGACAAATCTGGTTAAGTACTTTTTTAAATATCCAGAAGGTTATCAAATATGTATTTGTTCTTATCTCTAAAATCATTCATTCATTTGTTTTTAAAAATCCTTGGGTAAGCCATTAAAGTGGACACAAAAGTGCAAAATCAAATGAAACTTAGTCACTGATCTCATCAAATAACACAGTGGCCTGGGGTATCTGGTCTCCATATGTGCAAAGTTACAATGCAGATCAGCAGAGGCAAAGTTTTGGTGTTCACTAGGGTTCACGCCCAAACCAAGTTTGTGCAAAGCATGGGTCAGTACCCTTGTGAGACAGTAAAACAGGCCAAGCAAGGAAGCAGACATAGATCTGTTAGGACTTACAAACAGGAGAGTGTTTCTGGTGGTGGCGATATAGAGGGGTAATGGTCCATAGAAGGGCAGAAGTGCAGGGGAAATGTGTATATGATTTTAGAACAGACATTCCATATAGTATAAGAATATCAGGCCTCTAGTATGATCTTGATATTTTACTAAGATTAATGTTTAATGCTAAGTTACAATCAGTACTGTCTCATTCCCATCATTTTACATTCTTTTATAATTCAGTGAGGTTGTTTTCTTTCTTGATCTTTGTCCTGGTCAAACACATTCTTGTGTGTTTGGGGATTCATTCTCATTTAGGAAATGGCTTGGGCCCTGGGCCCCCACATTCCACCCTCACATGATAGATTGCATGGATCACAGGATAGGCATTGCATCCATATACCATAATAGCAATATAAAAGACAACTGAATAGTAATAATCCAGCACATAAGACAGATTATCCTACAAAGAAATGCTGCCAAGGCTGAATTAGAGAATTAAACCAAACAGAAAGAGGTTGGTAAATAGTTCATCAATATAGGTAGCTCCTGTATATATTTAAAACTTGTGAAATATTTTGTGATTGAATAGAATTATATGCACAACACGTTTCTTTATAAGGGTACAGTTTCCAACTTGTGCTACAATTAAAATGTCCAACGCCATCATTCTATTTTATAAAAGACTAGTTTCCATAATTGGGTGGTCTCATCATTTAACAATGATGTTGTCAACCTAGATCCATTAAGCACATGAGCTATATGGTAAATTAAAGTTATTATATGCTTTTTGATAATCATTGCAGCTCCCCCTGGGGCAAGGATTGCTGAAGGATAAAATGACTTGACTATGAGGTATGCTCCACTCAATATCTAGATTTAAACATTTTCCAATTGCTAAGAGTATGTGGTAATGAATCAAATAATGTGCTCCCACATACAGCATCCCATCCAGTTGTAAGATACATAGGGTCATCCATTTTACCTAGAGGCCTATAGACACACCACTGGGGAAGCATATGCCCCATGTTTGTAGAAGGCATTTTTACATTGTAAAAGACTGTCATTTTGTAGCTTGATGGTAAGATTACACACTTCTGAGGGTAGCTACCCTCTATCTCAGTTCCTATTAAGAGATCAAGGCAGACAGGGGTAATATGGTCTATGGTTACAGTTTCTGCATTCAGTCATCTGATCCCATCATGTATGTCATATCCTATTTTAGGATGGAGCTTATTTACTTTTTCCCTTACAAGGGGAAAAACGTAAACTTGAGTCTCATTATAAGCTATTAATTGAGTTTCAGTCTTAAAAAAGAAAGTCTCACTCTAGATTTGTCAGAGTTTTGTATTCTGTCATGTCAACTGGGTATTCCGCATAGTCCAGTTAGCAAGAGCTAAGTCTCAGGGAAGGCTGGTAGCACCCACAGATGTCAGGTCCATGCAAACTCAACACTGAACTCAATTGTGAGCATAAGTTACCCCTGAAGACCACTGTAGAAAGTTGTTTACTGGAGCACCATGGGCAAAAAAAGATTAGACATTTAGGGGGAAAAATAAGGGAAAAATCTTGTTGATCTAATAATATGCATGCTGGAGTTCTATTGGTCAGTAATAAGTTACCAGGCAGAGGGACATTGTGGGGAAGTTTTAAATACCAGATATTCTCTCCTTGTACATCTTGAAAATCCTGCGTCATGACATCAATCACTATTGAAGGATCCCCATATTTATACAAAAAGTTCCCATGGGTATAGGAGTTCCTAGATTGGCAATAAACATTTAAACATGCATTTTTTTTAATTGTGGCCAAATCACAATGTTTTGGTTATCTTCGATTCCCTGTGTGCTTATTCCTAACTAATGTGGCTACATAGGCCAGCACCAAGGTCAAAGGATCCCATATTCCCCAATTTGTATGGTATTAAGCAAAGGCAACAACAAATTATTATTCTTTACCTTTGTAGGCTGTAAAGTGGCTGGCTTTTTTATTTGCATTCTCATCACTTGCATTGGCCCTTCCATTAGCATTTCAGCTGGAGATAGGGCTGCAGCCCATTGCATTGAGTTTAGGCAGGTTAGGGCCTGATACAGCCTTTTAGTCTATTGTTGTAGGGATTTCTTATCATCTTTCAACTGTTCCTTTAAGAGGTCATTCATTCTGTCTGTGCCTGTGCGGAAATAGAGTAGATGAAAAGTCCACATTACATCAGAATCTATAGCCCATGCTTGGGTCATTCGTTGAGTGAAAGGGGTTCCCCAATCACTCTCTATTTGTGTAAGTATCCAGTAGAGAGCACTTACCTTTTCTAAGCAGCATATGGTTGCTCTTTGATTAGCTTTCCGTACTGGAAAAGCTGATAGAAGTCTGGCTGCAGTATCTACCACAGTGAAATGCATATCTTGCTCCTTCCAAAAGCCAAAGGGGGCTGATGTAGTCCACTTACCACCTGGGCACTGTAGTCTGTGATCAGCCAATATGTCCCATCTGGTGGGGTAATAAGTGTGGTCATTGCAGGAAGCATGACAGGCACTCCCATGTGATGACTATAAGTGGTTGACATGTGGTGAATAGCTGGAACTTCTGGGCTAAATACTCTGAGGTTTAATACCCTTGGCATCTGCTCTTTTGATGACACCACTTGGCTGCTTCTAGAGTTTCAGTAGTGTAGTTTCAGACTTGAGAAGGGAAGATGCCTCAGTGTTCCTGGGTGGCATGTTAGGAATGTGGGTGGGGACATGATAGACAGTTACCTTTCTCACTGTCGCACAACCCAGATACCTTGCCACAGTTCCTGTCCCCATAGGGGTTGACCCATCATGTCCATTGATCTTGTTTCCAGGTTGCTGTCCAGGGTATGAGGCCTTTGTAAACAACCCTGCTATCAGGATGGTAGTTAGTTTGTTTCCTGGTTCATGCACTATAACCACCCATATGGCTCTTAAATCAGCACAATGACTGTGTTGCATAGCCCTGGTCTCCCACCATATAGGGTCAGTACTGGGTTGTACTGGCACAGCTGTCCATGTGGGAGGCTGCCTGCTAGTGATTCCATCGGTATACCAAGTGGACTCAGGAACTGTTCCTGTGCCCTCTGTAGTGGGCAGCTAAATAGTTATTTCAGATGTTACAATTTTAGCTGTTGAATCTTCTACATACGACATTGGTCCCAAAATCTCTTGCATCTTGACACTAAGAGGGCTGATATTGAAAACACTGAACTGCAACAACCAAACTTTCCATTTTGTTAAGGTACATAATTGTGCACTGCCAGAGTGTGGTTTATTGGCCATGTCCTTAATCCATCCCTGTGTAGAGAAGGTGGTCCTCAAGGTGATGGGACATTAATGCATCAACCTTCAAACTGAAATAGAGCATTGTATATAGCACAGAATTGGTTTTTTGAAAGGGCTATATCTCAATTTTGTCTC
This sequence comes from Myrmecophaga tridactyla, assembly GCA_004026745.1. Taxonomy (NCBI): domain Eukaryota; kingdom Metazoa; phylum Chordata; class Mammalia; order Pilosa; family Myrmecophagidae; genus Myrmecophaga; species Myrmecophaga tridactyla. Next base: position 2,373 of record PVIY010061916.1, on the reverse strand, counting down.
TCTCCATAATTGTGACGAGAACTCTAGGGGCATTTGTTTAGAGTATTGCCTTTGCCACAAACCCCGACTGATGCCAGTGTCAGTGCTAGTCACAACCAATTTCAAAAGGTAAATCAGGGCCTATCCCCCTCAGTCTTGCTATAGCCCTTTTACCAGCATAAGAAAATATTGTAACTTTTTTTTTTTTTACTGCAGAAAGAATAGTTCTTGTCTTACCCAGACATTCAGCACCCAAGAATTTGATTTGACAGAGCAGCCAGAGCCTTGTAGTTTGGCATAGTTGATTGCCCATCCCTGGCTCTTGACATGGGGTATTAACATCTCTCACATCTCTTTTAGTTCTGAAAGGAAATCATTCATTAACATAATATCACAATTTAATGAAATAAAGTAAAAAATTTGGGCTTCTCCCAAATGTTCAAGTCTTTTGCCACTAGGCCATGGCAAATGATCAGGCTATGTAGATAGTCTTGTGGATGCATGGTGGAAGTTGTCCTTCAGTTGTCTTTCCCATATGTGCTGTTTTGAAGGTGTTATGTATCCTAGGAAAGCCAGGTTCTTCTAATCCAATCTTGTGGAGACAGGCATATTGTGAGTGGGACTTTTTAATTAGGTCGTTTCCATGGAAAAGTGACCCACCCAATTCAAGATGAGTCTTACTGCTTTTACTGGAGTCCTGTATGAATAGAATAAAAGGAAGAAAACATAGAGAGAGCTCAGAGCCAACACAGAGATCAGAGAGATGAAACTAAGTGACAGATGTTTAATGATACAGAGGGGGAGTGCCTCTGGAAATGTGAGAAAATGAGAGCCATTTGAAACCAGAAACTGGAAAAGAAGGACCAGTGGACATCACCATATGCCTCCCCATGTGTTTTAGTTTGCAAACTGCCAGAACACAATATATCAGAACTGGAGCAGCTTTTTAAAAAGGGAATATTTTACAAGTTTACAGTTCTAAAGAAGTGAAAGTGTCCAAGTTAACAAAAGGTTAATTTCACTCATGAAAGGCCGATGGGTCAGGAATACCTCTACCAGCCAGGAAGTCACAGTGGTTGACATATGGTGTTCCCTTGCTCCTGAGCTCCATTGCTTTCAGCCTCTGTTCCTATGGAGGTTCCTCACTTTGCTTCTCTGAGTGTGGCTTTCACCTCTTGGATTCCCTTGGCTCTCTCCAAGTTGTGGCTTGCTTAATATATCATGGTGATATGTGCTGAGCTCTAAGCATCTCCAAACATCCATATTTCTGTTCTCTGAAATAACTAACCTAAAAGCATCTACATCTACTCTCTCTGTTGCTCTGGGCCTTCTGTCATTTCTAACACTCTCCAAAATGTTTCCTCTTTAAAAGGAGTCTAATAAACTAAGCAAGTTTGCTCCACCTGGAATGGGTAGAGCCACATCTCCATCTAATCAAAGCTCAAACCCGCAATTGGGTATGTTGCATCTCCATGGAGATAACTGAATTAAAGTTTCCAACCTACAATACTGAATCAGGATGAAAAGAAATAGCTGCCTCCAAAAGTATAAATCAGGATTAAAACATGGCTTTTCTGGAGTACATAATATTTTCAAACCATCACATTCCACCCTCTGGACTCTAACAAAAACATGTTAATCCATATATAAAATACATTCCCTCCAACAAAATATCTGAAAGGCTTAAAACATTTCAGTAACAATACAAATACCATACCTTACAAATTCAAAAACAATACAAAATCTGATCAAAGTTAATTACAGACCTGGTCTTCTCTAAGGCAAAAAAAAAAAAAAAATCTCTGGCTCTAGATCTGTAAAACTCAGAACAAATTATCTGCTGCCGATATACATAGGAGGGACAGTTACAGGATACATATCTCAATTTCTATATGGAGAAATTGGATGGACCACAGAGGTCACCAGACTCATATAATTCCTAAATCCTGTCAGGTAAAAGCCATTTGTATTAGTTAGGGTTCTCTAGAGAAACAGAATCAACAGGAAACACTTGCAAATATAAAATTTATAAAAGTGTCTCACGTGACCGCAGGAACACAGAGTCCAAAATCCACAGGGCAGGCTGCGAAGCTGACGACTCCGATGGAGGGTATGGATGAACTCCACAGGAGAGGCTCACCAGCCGAAGCAGGAATGAAACCTGTCTCCTCTGAGTTCTCCTTAAAAGGCTTCCTATGATTAGATTTAGCATCACTAATTGCAGAAGACACTCCCCTTTGGCTGATTACAAATGGAATCAGCTGTGGATGCAGCTGACGTGATCATGACCTAATCCTATGAAATGTCCTCATTGCAACAGGCAGGCTAGCGCTTGCCCAATCAGATAAACAGGTACCACAACTTGGCCAAGTTGACACGTGTCCCTAACCATGA
>PVIY010061915.1:0-11059 GCA_004026745.1 Myrmecophaga tridactyla | reverse complement strand
ATCTAGTGAAACAGGATTAATCACTCTAGGGCTAATCCCTACAGGAGGAGGTTGGGTGGCCAACTCCTCAAGGTAGGCTGGAGGTGGGGTGGCTATGCCCTCAGGGCAAACTATTACAGGGTTATCTACAGAAGACTCAGCATGACCTAGGGTTTCAATCTCGCCACTGACATCATTATCAATACAGATGTCACCATTCCATTTTTCAGGGTCCCACTCCTTTCCAGTGAATGCTCTCACTTTAATGGCAGACACTATGCAAGATTGAGATTCCAGTTTACGTTGTAAAGTTGCTACTCTAACAACAAGATTCTAAATCTGATTTCAGAGATCTCAAGTCTATGGCTACAGGAAATAAGATTTTCCTTCAGGATACTCATAGAAACATCTACATGTGTCAGATGGTACTTAAGCTTCTCGTTTGAAGCCTTAAGCCCATCCCTTTTACGCATTAATGTATCTAGCGTATCTAACAACAACCAACCAACATCTCCATACCTCTTATTTCCACAAAACTCTGCAAAGGTATCAAAAACATTATCCCCCAGAGTCTGGCTTCATACAAGCAAAGCATTAGAAGAATCAAATGGTGATATTTTTACTATCTCTTTTGCCAACTCACTCCATGGATTGGGAGTGTCATTCTGATTATGGGAATCAGAGTCCTTAGTGTCTTTGAGTCCAATCAGAGTAGAGAACCATTCAAAAAACCCATTTTTAAGATTCTGTTTCTTAAGAACCACTCTTTGTAGCAAGATGTATTAGTTAGGGTTCCCTAGAGAAACAGAATCAACAGGGAACACTCACAAATATAAAATTTACAAAAGTGCCTCATGTGACCATGGGAACGCGGAGTCCAAAATCTGCAGTATAGGCTGTGAAACCAATTATTCCAGTGGAGGGTCTGGACGATCTCCATAGGAGAGGCTTGCTGGCTGAAGCAGGAAGAGAGCCTGTCTCTTCTGAATCCTCCTTAAAAGGCTTTCAGTGATTAGAATGAACATCACTCACTGCCGAAGACACTCCCCTTGGCTGATTACAAATGGAATCAGCTGTGGATGTAGCTGACGTGATTATAATCTATTTCTATGAAATGTCCTCATTGCAACAGACAGGCCAGCACTTGCCCAACCAGACACACAGGTACCACCACTTGGCCAAGTTGAAACATGAAGCTGACCATGGTTCAAAAGCATAAGAAGAGATGCTCATTTTCATTAGCTATAAGGGAAATGCAGATCAAGACTACAATGAGATACCATCTCACACCTAAAACAATGGCTGCTATTAAAGAAACAGTAAACTACAAATGTTGGAGAGGATGTGGAGAAATTGGACACTTACACACTGCTGGTGGGAATGTATAAAATGGTACAGTCACTATGGAAGACAATTGGTGGTTCCTTAGGAAACCAAATATTTAGTTGCCCTATGACCTGACAATTATTGAGCTGCCCTATGCCTGGCAATAGCACTCTTCAGTATGTACCCAGAAGAGCTGAAAGCAGTGACACAAAGAGGAATTTGCACATTGATGTTCATAGCAGCATTAGTCACAATTTCCAAAAGATGGAAACCATCCAATGTCCATCAACAGGCAAGTGGATTAACAAAATGTGGTACATACATACAATGGAATATTATGCAGCAGTAAGACGAAATGTCATCCTGAAGTATGTGAAAAGATGGATGAGCCTTGAGGACTTAATGCTGAGTGAAATAAGCCAGACATAAAAGGATAGATACTGTATGACTCCACTTTTATGACCATGGTAAAGGTAAAATCAGAGGCTAATAATACAGAATGCAGGGCATTTAGAGATACATAGAAGTTAGAGATGGGTTAGCTAATGAGGTTGAACTCAGATGTAAGGGAATAGATAGAAGGGAAGGTGGTTCACTAGTGGGTCTATAAGTAACAGTACTTGTGCTGGTTTGAATCTATGGTGGACCCCAGAAAAGCCATGTCCTTTCATCCTCATTCAATATTGTTGGGTGGGAGCATTTTAATTGTTCCCATGGAGATGTGACCCACCCAATTTGTGGGTGGTAACTTTTGATGAGATGATTTCCATGGAGGTGTGTCTCCACCCATTTGAAGATGGGGTTGCTTACTGGAATCCTTTAAAAGTGGAAACATTCTGGAGAGAGTCCTTTTTGGTAGAGTCACAAGAAAGCCAGCAGATGCCACCATGTTCACCAGGTGCCCTTCCAAGTAAGAGAGAAACACTGAACTTCATTGGCCTTCTTTAACCAAGGTATCTTTCTCTGGATGCCTTAAATTGGACATTTCTATAGACTTGTTTTAATTGGGGCATTTTCTTAGCCTTAGAACTATAAACTAGAACTTATTAAATTCTCCCTTTTAAAAGCCAATCTGTTTCTGGTATATTGCATTCCAGCAGCTAGGAAACTAGAACAGTACCATACTGAAGGTAAACAAGATTGAAAGGGGTGTATAGACCTATGGGTCCCACTGTTCAACACCACAAATATACGAAGTAGTAGCATGAACAACTTCAAAGGTATGATTCTTGCACAAGAGTGTTTAAGTTCAGGGTATAGGGAGAAAACTGCTATTGCATACTATGGGCTATGTTTAACAGAAAAACATCAGTAGTGCCACAGCAATACCAGGGGTAAATAATGGGGGAGGGACAAGGGTTGGGGAGGTTAAGATTTTCTATTTGGTGAGGGTGTGTTTATTGGTTATCCTTCTCTTGAGAACAATGAAGTTATCTAAAATTGAAAGTGTTGATGGACTGTGGACTTTGGACATTATACATGATGCCTAACAAATGCAGGTGACTGAAGGGTGTACTGACTGAGAAGTAGATTGGCAAATGATGCTGCATACAAACGATTGAATATTCTGCTGCTATGAAAAAGAACAAAGTTATGAGTCATACAACACTGTGAATGAACCTGTGGGACATTTGGTGAGGCAAAATAAGCCAAAAATGAAAGAGCAATCATTGTATGGTCTCATTTAGAAAATGCCTATAAGAAAACAGGGGATTTAGTAGATTGAAATGCAGGTGATCAGTGAGGGGTAGGGTTAGGGAGTATGGTATGTATGAATTTTTTTTTCTTTTTATTTCTTTTCTGAATTGATGCAAATGTTCTGAGAGGTGATCATGGTGATGAATATACAACTATGTGATGATATTGTGAGTTATTGATCATATGCCAAGAATGGAATGGTCATATGGTAAGAATGTTCATGTTTGTATGTTGTTATGTTTAAAAAAATTTTTTAAATAAATTAATTACCTATTTAAATTTTTTAGAAAAGAAAACAGGGGCCTAGGGTGTAAGCTCTTATAGCAGTCAAATTTTATCCAGAGTGGTAATTATTATTTCTGGACTTACAGAGGAAATTTTATATATTTATAACCTGGTATTCAGAGATAAGAACAAAGGTGATCAGGACAGGATTAACGTAATTCAGAACACATTGTAAGGAAGATATTGTTTATATTTTAGAACCTATACCCACTCTTTGAGACCAAAGGAAGAAAGGTTTTATTTTGTCCAGAACATAAATTTTCTGTAGCACATAATCTAACTCAACCTGTCTACATAGCTCATTTAAACAACTGAAACACAGGGTGCCCAGAATAAAAATGAAGGCCTTTAATCTTGTATAACTTAATGTAATGCCTGGATATATCCCAGAGTATATTAAGCAGATAACAAAAAAGTATTGGCAAAGTTCCTAGAGGGATGGGAGAAAAACTATAGAAATATTAAAGTTTACCACAGGGGAAACCCCTGATACTATGTCAAAATTAGGGACACCCAAATCAACAGGCCAAGCCCTTGATCTTGAGCCTTGCTCTTGTGAAGCTTATATATATAGTAGAAAAGTTTAGTCTACCCATAGATGTGCCTCAGAGTCACCTCTGGAGGATCTCTTTTGTGGTTCAGATGTTGCTTCACTCTCTCTAATCCCAGCTCTACAAGTGAAATCATTGCCTTCCCTCCACATGGGACATGATATCCAGGGATGAAAGTCTCCCTGGCAGTGTGTCAGATGACTCCAGAGATGAGTCGGCTCTGGCACCACGGCATCAACAATACCATCCTGATCAAAAGGGGGAAATGAAGTGTAACAAATAAGGTATCAGTAGCTGAGAGAATTCAAATAGAGTTGTGAAGCTACTCGGGAGGTTGCTCTTACACAAACTTCAGTTAGACATTGCTACCTATCATAACTTCCCAAACCCCAATTGAAATCATTCCAGCCAATCCTAAAGAACACCTAGGACAACACGTAAGATTCTACAAAGGTTCCTTGCAGCAGGGTAACTTTCCAGAAACCTACAACCTCCAGATGGGCCCCTGGACCAAATAAGTGCTGAAACCTAGAGAGCCAACCTTTTCGAAATATCAGCTAGTTTCATCTCATTATCCCTTATTATTGACAGTCCTTCCAATATGAAAAAGGTACAATGGGAAAGCCCAAATACCCCTAAAGAGGCATGAGAAAGATCAAAGGTGATGAATGAGTTATACAGAGAAGGTTGGGCTTAACAAATGAGTATAACTGCTGAATCATTATAGTGATATTTCTTTTAGTCTCCAGTATCTTAGAGCAGCTAGAAGTAAAAACCTAAAATTGTGGAATTGTAACCCAGACCAAACTCTGAAATCTGTTCTACAACTAATTGTTGTGCTGTGCTTTGAAATTTTATTGCTTTTTTGTACATTTGTTATTTTTCACAAAAAAAGAAAAAAAAAGTGATGATAAATATATTCGTTCTAGTCTCTGATGTTCTGGGGCAGCCAGAAGGAAAAATCTGAGATGATGGTATGCTAGCCCATGACAAACTCTAGGATCTGTCCTGTAACTATTTGTTGAAGAATACTTTGAAAACTATTGCTTTTTTCTTTCTTTGCTTTGTATATGTATTATATAATAAAAAAAGTTAAAAAAAATACATTTGAAGGGAGTGGGATAGGATCACAATTTGGCAGGAACACTAAATAGGTTTTCTGCATAGCTTTCTGTAGAAAGGCTAATGATAGCAAGAAACTCAGGAACATTATATAAGGAGCCAGTAATTGAAGTCAGTAGTTGAACATATTATGAACCTAAAGGGTTAATAAACTGACAAGAACAATTATATTTAATTATATTTAAATCTGCAACTCTGTGTGAAGAACTCTCAAGAATGCTTAAAGAATTATGGAACACCCATAATTAATTTTGGCATTCAGAGTCACACCCCTTATCAAAGGACAAACAACAGACTCTGAAGATAACAGACTCTGAAGGTAACAGAATTAGAAAATTTTGTTACAGAGCCTGGCATCGGCTCCATGAAAACCATTAATTTCACTACTAATTTATATATAATGACCTAAGAGAAGGATGACCAGCAATCCTAATTTCTCCAAAATAATCCATGTCAAATAAATCAGTCATAAAATTTTAGATTTACTTAATAATGACAATTTAGAGAGAACAAGAATATTTGGATACGTCAGACATTATGTAATACATAAATATTTACAAATTATTTAATAAACTTCTTATGATGTTGAATAGATCCCAAGAAAATAAAATGAATATGGCCTAGTTTCTATATGACAGATTTTATAAAAGTGACACTGAAGTCCCAGTATTTCATTCAATTTCATCAAATATTGCCTGATTACATGCAATTGCAATGAATTCTGTACAAAAGAAAGTGATTCACCGTACCATATGATAGAATTTCATTAATGAGCCAGGAATAAAGAATAGTGACCTACAGTAAAAGGAATGATAACAGAAAATCCATAAGAAATATAGTTAAATTTCATATTACTTTCCCTTTTTATCAGTTATCTAAAATAAGCACTGTCTCTTATATTTTAAGTTAATGGAACACATAGCCTATCCTCAGATTTTACACAGACGAAAAAGATGTGACACTTTTGAACTTACTTATTCTAAATTTTATGGAAAGACAGAGTAGCTAGGGCTGGGAGAATGAGTTGGGAAGAAAAGAGAAAGCACTGTAGGTAGTCATCTGGATATATATGCAGTACTGTAGGGTACTATAGAAATCTATTTAGGGACACTGATTTAAAAGATAGTGCAGATTCTATTATGAATACCTGTATAAATGTCAATATCACATAAAAGGAATGAACAATAATTTAGTGAATGAAAAAATGATTGAAGGGATTAGAGGATAAACACTATGTAAAGTTTTCCAGATGATTTAAATGGTCTTAAATTTTCTACCCACAGTTCAGCATACTTGCTTGCTTTTTTCCCTAACAGTGCAGGAATGGATTAAAATAATAAACAAAAATATATGGAAATCTGGTTCTATGATTAGGATATGTGAATGACTATAATAAAAAAGAAGAACATGGAAATCTAACACCATGACTAGGATGATTCCATAATTATTTTAATTTTGGTAAATTTAAGTAAAAGTATGAAAAATATGGGCAATAATCTGAAATTAGAAAAAAAATTCGCAGAGAATTCTTAGGGAAATTCTCTGAAGAGAAAATACAATCGAGTTATTTAAAAGAGAAGGAAATAACAAATGAGCCAGAATCAAGAATAAATTACCCATTTGTTCAAATGAATCAGCAATGGTATCTTTAAAATGACAAATTTCTAAAATAACAAAGCAAAAGGAGGCAATAAATAATTCTAATCTCAACTTTCATAGCAAGAAAGCAAGCAATAGCAAGCAAATATCCTTCATAATTTTTCTAGTACGTAATGATACTTTTCAGAATTTAGGGTAACCCCCATATAGTAGGATAATATAAATTTAGGTAATAATCATGGTTCCTGATAAATTTACATCATTTGTTACCCTCCCCCAAAGTAGTAGAGGATAACTTAGAAGAATCTACCCACATCATGAATGTTAGATCCATATTAGGTGATAAGAAATACTAGAAATCTCTAACTTTTTGAGATTTGTAGCATGGTAGACAGCCATTCTCTTCCACAAAATATTCTTTGGCATTACTTTTGGAAATTGAAAACCTTATGAGTGGAATAATAGGTACAACAAAGTATGGCAAGTCTTCTATTTCTTGTAGTTATGTCATAAAGAATGTTTATTCTTACTATGATTATACTGACTATATTCAGAATGGAATACTGCAGCATGTTCTGCCAAAACCTATTTTAAAATTCAGCGAGAGAAAAGCAATCCATCACATACAAGGGAAGCCCTATAAGTCTATGCGTAGATTTCTCAGCAGAAACCATGGCAGTGAGAAGACAGTGGGATGATATATTTAATTATTAAGAGAAAAACTGCCAACCAAGAATTCTATATCCAGCAAAATTGTCCTTCAAAAATGAGGGAGAAATTAAAACATTTTCAGACAAAAAATCACTGAGAGAATTTGTGACCAAGAGATCAGTTCTGCAAGAAATACTAAAGGGAGAACTAGAGACAGATACGAAAAGACAGAAGAGAGAGGTATGGAGAAGAGTGCAGAAAGGAAGAGTATGAGTAAAGGTAAAAAGAAGGAAAATTAGATATGACATATAAAATCCAAAAGGCAAAATGGTAGAAGAAAGTACTACTCATGCAGTAATAACACTATTTGTTAATGGCTTAAGCTCCCCAATTAAAAGACATAGACTGGCAGAATGGATTAAAAAACAGGGCCCATCTATATGCTGTCTCTACTCAAAGGACATGAAGACAAGGACACAAACAGACATTTGCACACCAATGTTTATAGCAGCATTATTTACAATTACCAAGAGATGGAAACAGCCAAAATGTCCATCAACAGACAAGTGGCTAAACAAACTGTGGCATATACATATGATGGAATATTATGCAGCTGTAAGACAGAATAAAGTTATGAAGTATTTAACAACATGGTTGGACTTTAAGGACATTATGCTGAGTGAGATTAGCCAAAAACAAAAGGACAAATACTGTATGGTCTCACTGATATGAACTGACATTAATGAATAAACTTGGAATATTTCGTTGGTAACAGAGACCATCAGGAGATAGAAATAGGGTAAGATATTGGGTAATTGGAGCTGAAGGGATATAGATTGTGCAACAGGACTGAATATAAAAACTCAGAAATGGACAGCACAATATTACCTAACTGTAATACAATTATGTTAAAACACTGAATGAAGCTGAGTGTGAGAATGATAGAGGGAGGAGGGCTGGGGGCATAAATGAAATCACAAAGAAAGATAGACGATAAAGATTGAGATGGTATAATCTAGGAATGCCTAGAGTGTATAATGATAGTGATTAAATGTACAAATTTAAAAAATGTCTTTGCATGAGGAAGAACAAAGGAATGTCATCACTGCAGGGTGCTGAAAACAGATGGAAATTAATATTTTAGAATTTCAAATTATGTGTGAGACTAAAGCAAAAAATGTTTATTTGGTACAAAATTTATATTTTGACTAGTGCATTTCCTAATATAACTTATGCAGATATTTGGTTGAACAACATAAGTTCATGGAACCTTGGGTAGGACATGAGATTTTGTTGGTTTGTCCAGAGTGAGGCCCCGATGAATCCCAGAGTGATTTGATCAGTGAGTGGAAAAGTATTTGCAAAGTACCCTTTGGGGAATGGTGAGAACGGGGGAAAATTCAACCTCCCCAAGTTGAACTCTTGATATTCTCACAAGCAGTGTGGACAACCCAAACTATAGGCTGAGCCCCCAGTCTTGGGGTTTGTTCATATGAAACTTAACCCCACAAAGAATAAGTCAAGCCTACTTAAAATTAGGCCTAAGAGTCACCCCCAAGAGAACCTCTTTTGTTGCTCAGATGTGGCCTCTCTCTCCAGCCAACACAACAAGCAAACTCACCACCCTCCCCCTGTCTACATGGGACATGACTCCCAGGGGTGTGGACCTTCCTGGGACAGAAATCCTAGAATGAGCTGAGACTCAGCAACAAGGGATTGAGAAAAAACCTAGAATGAGCTGAGACCCAGCATCAAGGGATTGAGAAAACCTTCTTGACCAACAGACGAGTAGAACATATGGAATAACAATAAATAATAGGGGGAACAAATGTTAAAATAAATTTAGGTTGAAATGCTAGTGATCAATGAAAGGGAGGGGTAAGGGGTATGGCTTGTACAATTTTTTTTTCTGTTTTCGTTTTATTTTTCTTTTGTCTTTTTATTTCTTTTTCTGAATTGATGCAAATGTTCTAAGAAATGATCATGATGATGAATATGCAACTATGTGATGATATTGTGAATTACTGATTATATACATAGAACAGAATGAGCATATGTTAAGAATGTTTGTGCTTCTTTCTTGTAAAAATTTTTTTAGAAAATTAATTAAAAAATTCAACAAGGTAATTTTTAAAATCCAGGTATATCAACACATTTCCTAAGACAAATCACACCAACTTATTTGTTCCTGTATCTTAACTTTTAAATCATCTATACATATTTAAAAAAATTTTTTAATTCACTAACTGGTCAGGACCTTACAATTTTGCTGACCATCTTTGGAATTACTTTAGTAGCAAAAGGAAAGTAAGTATTCCTCCTCTTTGTGCACATTAAAAAGAATCCAGAGCACTGTTGATATATCTGTAGTAGTATGTTCGAAATAAACTCTACATTAACAAAAATCTTCTTTGAAGTTTACAAATACAGTAAGTTTTAGCAATATGGAGTTTATTTAAATGTGCAAGAGTTACATGAGATTATTCCAGTGATACCTATATGGAGAACAATATATTAAAGATGGTGATATATTAATAGTTGAGATAAAGCAAAAAGGATCATGAAAAGAGATCGTGATAGCTAAGCTTCAGAGTGAATGAAACACGCAAGGGAATCTGGGAATTTCTTAGAGGATGAATTTTGACTGGTTTATTATGAAGAAAGTCAGGAATCATAGGCCAAGGCAATGGGACTTAGGATGGAATTTGAAGAGTCAGGAAATCTATTTGGCATTCAAGGACACTGTTTTGATGGTTAGAGCTGATATGAGAAATTCACCAACCATTGTGATACAACAATTCAAGAAAAGTAAAAAAAAAAGTCTGAAAATTCTGCACAATTAAATGAATGGGCTAATAAAATCTTGCTACTGCAAAAAATTAATTTCATTAGCATTTTTCAATTTACATTTGATTGTAGCAAATATTTTGTCACTCAGTTTATCTGTTTTGAGATCTTTTATAAAAATCATTTGATGGAAACGCAGGTGGTTGGCAAGGGCCAGAGTTCATGGAGTATGAATTTTTTACAAGGAATATTTGGGAAACAATTAAAATGAAAGATAACTGACCCTAACTAAGGTCAGGAGTCCTTCTCAACTACAAATATTCAAAATGGTTCCTAATATTTTGGCTATAACACTGTGAAATATTTAAAGGTAAAAAGGCTACACAGTAAAGAATTCAAGGTCAAAGGAATAGTTCTGGTTTCTAAGGAAAAGAAGCAAATGTTAAGATCAAAAGAATAATTGAGACATAGTATCTAATAGCATCTAGGATGAGAAGGATGGTGAGGAATATGTGGCTTTCTAGAGAAATAAGTACTAGGTGAGCAAAATTAGATATTTATTATCAATAGTAAGCTAGATTCTTCAATGCTTTATGCCAGTGGACATATTATCTATGGTCTGGGTGACTGTAAACATGAAGGCTTTGCCTCTGTCAGGTGGGTGGAAATCAAATTATGACAAGGTTACTGAAGGAATATAAAAACATAAGAGTTATTTTAGCTATGGCAGTATCATGCCCCTTTTTAATACTTATCATAATGTTTTCCAATGAATTGATGATGAATGTGCTTATGCCCAGCCTTTTAGCCTTTATACCTTCCTGGTATTCAGGGTTCTGCATTTTAAAGGCCAGGTTGTCTGGTAATGAATAATGTAGTAATCAAGCTCACCACCTTATCGCAGATTGAAGGACCAGTTCTTATTGTACTTCATGCATTCTTGTTTCACATTATAAGAGATCTGCTATATTCGGTATAGAAGAGCTGTATCTCCACAATGAAAAGAAGTGGATGGATGATAGTCTATTTAGTTTTGTAAAACATTTTAAACAACCAAACTG
>PVIY010061914.1:0-11066 GCA_004026745.1 Myrmecophaga tridactyla | reverse complement strand
TCATTTTATCTTAATTTAATTCTGCCCACAGACTTCTACCTTAAAACTTCTTTATAGATTCTGCACTATTAATTATTTTTACAATCCTCTTATTCCCCTTCACCTCTCAAAAAATATAAACCTCAAGAATTTACATGTAGTAAGTACTGGATTACCAGAAACTGACTGAAAATATTCTTCCATATTGAGTTAGATATCAATACATGGTTGATGAGATATCTTTCTATTACAGAATCCCAAGACAAAATATAGGAATTAATTTAAAACTACACTACTCATCTGCAAGAAAACATTGTTCCCTTTCCATTTTAATACACTGCATTTTGCCTTTAAATGTTATTTCTTCTACTCAACAGAAAGTAATCCCTACTTTCTCTCTTTATGTATCAATTTAATCTGTCATTCATCCTATTACCCATAACTCTGCTCTCTCTGTTGTCCTATACTTCTTTAATGGAGAAGCTTCTAATCTTCTTAGCCCTTTTAAACCTAGACAAATTGAATAAAGGGAGATGGAAACATTTGCCTTTTTAATCATCTTCTAATGATGTCAGGATGTAAGGACAGATCATTTGCTCATTAAAATATATATTACTTTATATTTATTTCTATTTCTCCTTTATTTTACATCAAGGGCAATGTGTTAATTTATTGTGGAAATTGTACATATATATAGAAACACTTTATAAATTTCGTTGCTGGAGAGTAAAAGGACATTAAAAATATATAATATGTAGGCATGAGACATTATCTAGTAGAGCCAAGAACCAGTGAGGTAAAACATTTATAAGACCATAATTTGCAACTTGTCATTTCTCTGTTTAGAAAAACTTGCTGCCTTCCCATACCACATAAAATTCAATCTTTATACAATGAAACTATATGATATGATTCCTTCCTCTATTCTCTTTACTGATGTCACTTTGCCTTCCCTAATTATACTCTAGTCACACTGGCCTTCTTTCAGTTACATAAGTGCTGTAAGTACGCCCCCACCCTATGGACAATTCTCTGTCGTTGTTCTTCTCCAGGGCATTTATTTCTCTGGGCTCATTAGCAAAAATGTCTCTGACAACCAATGCAATTAAGGCTTTCCTCTGTTCAAGGTATCATCTATTTTTACAACACTAGGCATATGTTGAATGAATGAATGAGTAAACGAATGAATGAGTGAACGAATGAATGAGTCGAATTGAGTTATTTACGGGGGCTGAAGGATAAAGAAGCCTGGGATCCTTACAAAGGAGCAGCATAATGACATAATTAACATAGTATCACCCTTTAAAATTGGTTCCCAGGCCTCTTGGAGATGTTGGATCTTACTTCTATCTTTTAATACATTCTATTTTGTTGTACAGTGGCTCAAATAGTTTCTGGTTTTGTTGCAGCTAAGAATTCTAGCTGGCAATAGACTATCTGTAGGAATCTATTCAAGGTTGTGTGCGGTCTTCTGCTAAGAAGGTAAACACATTTGTATCTGATACATCTTCACTTTCATTACCAGACACAAATGTAGCTGATAAAATATAAAGCTATCATTTGGTTATTTAATAATAATTTCTCTCTATGGCAACATAAAGAGCTTGATCAGAAGACAATATATTTATAGAAGAAAAAAGGGAGGAGGCAAAAAGCAATGAATAGTAAAATAATTTCCAGAATGACAACAAACTAATATTATTAAATGTAAAATATTAAAATCATAAAGTTGACAATTGATATAATACTAAATTTTGATTTTAATGTAAATTCTTAAATTATATATGAGTCTAAATTTCCCCTTAGGAAAGGGGAAAGGACAGATGATATGAGCAAAATAGTAAAAGAAGAGAAACAAGGGGCACTTGAAAGATAGGATTTGACAACATATTTTTGAAGTGCAAGATTGAAAACAGTGAGGTATAAGCAAATTGGCAAAAACAGGATAAGAGAAAATAACAGAGATCTGAAATACAATCAAAAATTTAAAACATTGAACAAGAAACATTCAAAACATGATGTGCAGGCAAGATGCTTACCTGTCAACATGCCATAAAATAAATGCCAGGTGGGTTAAAAATGTAAGTAAAATCTCAAATGTGCTCTTGGAAAACATAAGCAAATGTTTACCCCGAATTAGATTTCTTTAAATGCTAACATTAAGGCAAATTTACAAATCACAAAGATGAAATTTGAATATTGGGAAAAATTAAAACAGCTTGCAAAGATCTGTTTTAGTTTCCTAGACTCCTCAAAGCAGATACCACAAAATGCATTGACTTTAACAGTGGGAATTTATTATTTTACAAGCTTACAGTTTTGAGACTGAGAAAAATGCCCTAATCAAGGCATCGTCAAGGCAGTGCTTTTCTTCCCAAAGTCTGGATGCCAGCGATCCTGGGCTCCTCTGCCACAGGCAAGGCACAGAGTGCTGTCTGCTGGTCTCTCTCTTCTCTTCCAGGTTTCACTGATTGCAGCTGCTGGCTTTAATGGCTTTCTCTCTTGTTTGAATTTCATTCTCTTACAAAGGACTTCAGTAAGAAGATTAAGGCCAACCCTCAGTCGTGCTATAACTGAAGTAACCTTATCAGAAGCTTCCATTTATAATAGAGTTACATCTATAGGAGTAGATTAGCTTTAAGAACATGATTTTCCAGAGTATATAAGGTTCCAAACTGCCACACAACAGTGATCATATGTAATAAAATGAATGAGGAAATCAAGGAAAATATTTGCATGTATGTTAAAATCTCAGCTTAAATATCCTGACTATATAAAGTACACTGTTTATAAATAATAAGGAAGAATTACCAATAAAACATGGCTAATTGGCTTAAATTAGCCAATTTGACATAAATGCATACAATTTAACTTCCCCAAAACACAAAAGAGTTAATACAACCTTGTAATAGCATTTTTGCATATTAAATTGCAACATTTACATAGGATCATAGTAGCCATTATTGTGGAGGATTTGTTGAGATGTGTATTTTTATACTTTATTACTTTTTTTAATGTTTATGCAAAATATTTTGATATTTTGGAAGAAAATAAACACTTATAGATTAACCATAAATTAAATACTTTTAAATGCATACATTTTACTTAGTATGTCACCTTGGAAAATTACCTAAGGAAACATTTAAAGATAAGATCAGAATATTATATACTATAAGATTTGTTGCACTCTTTTTATGAAGGAAAATCTGATAGTTTAAATAATCTACCCTGTGAGAATTATAAAATAGATAATTACATAGAAACAAATATTATTTAGCCATAATAAAACATATGTTTGAAGAAGATTATGTTCATGACATATTGTTAAATTAAGAAAATTAATCAGCAAAGTAATTTTACAATATAATTGTGTACACTTGAGTATGTGAGCATGTAAAGGAGGCAAAAAAGAAATGCAATAAATGCTAAATGTTAGTGAGTTTCTCTCGGTTGTGATATTTTCAGTGATGTCAAAAAATCATTTTGTTCACACATTTTGTATTCCTAAATGTTCTACCATATATATTATACTCAGAAATATATACAAAAGCTGGAAGGGAGGGATAAAGTCATCAATTCCCAGATAGCTTGAGGATTATTTTAATAAAAGCGTGAGAAAAGGAAAGAAAAGATAAAGATAAACCACCATCTATTATTTGAATAGGCCAATTGCAATTTTCTAAACAAATAAAACTTTCAAAAATCAGTAAATTTATGTTTGGTAGTGGATGAGAACACATTTGCATTAAGGTGGTGCCCCTTATTTTCCTTTCTTTGGGCTCTGCTCCAGTTCCATGAATATATGAACTGGGATGTGAAAGGCAAGCTATTAATTTACGTTATTAATTAGCAAAGACCTCTTCCATAAATTCCTGCTCCTTTCCCAATCTCACTAAGGTTAGATGAGATAAAACACAGTCTTCAGGTCTCTTTGCTTTCTGTTCCTTTAACCTAGAGTTCATCCTAAGTGTTTTCGCGGCAACAAGTTAAGTGCTTTCTCTCCTTCAAGCCTTGTCCTGGCCCTTCAACTCTCCAGATTTAAATGTAGCTCCCATAAAGAAGCCTTTCCCAATGGGTGACAAAGAGAAAAAGTAAAGGAAAAGCATATAACCCAAAACCTTCAGAAGACCATGTCACCACTCCAAGAAAAAAAAAAAAAACAGTCAGAGAAGAAAACGGAAACCACTCTAGTATTCGATCAGACTTTAATATAGGCATTTATATGATTATAAAATCATCACATGGGCTGGAAAAACAAGCTTCTAGGTTGGGCCTCCAGAAATGACATTCAGAACATAACAGAACTGATATTCCAGTAAATATACCACTGACACAATAAGAAAGGCAAAAAGGACACTGGCACTATAATAAAATAGTAAATAAATAATCAAGTAAACCAAGATTGAGAGATTTCTCAGCTTGCCTGTGAAAATCCTTGCCTCCTAGGGCTCTTCACATTGTGTCATGATTAGATTGGTAGTCACTTGTCTAGTTAATTGCTCTTATCTGAAAGGATAGTCAAACTTCCATCACCCTCCCCAAATTTCCAGGGGGCCAAATAATTACAGCCCAGACTAGGTCCCAAGGTTAAGCCACTGAGTGTGCTATGACCACTCTAGGGTCTTCTCCACATTTATTTACATTTCAAAAAGGATGATGCCCCAAAACATTCTAGGTAATAAAAGTGGAGGTATTTTATTCACAGGGTTATCTCAGAGATATTGTGGGTTCAGTTCCAGACCACCACAACAAAGCAAATATCACAATAAAGTGAGTCACACAAATTGTTTGACTTCCCAGTGCATTTTAAAGTTATGTATATATTACACTATAGTATACTGTGTTCAATAGCATTATGTCCAAAAATTAATATACATACCTTAATTAAAATGTAACAGAGATAAGAAGTGACCACATACTATTGGAAAAATGATGCTAATAGTGCAGGATTCCTACAAACTTTCAACTTATAAAAACTAAAAATAATTGTAAAAAATGCAATATGTGTGAAGTGCAATAAAGCAATAAAAACCAATAAAATGAAGTGTGCCTGTGTATGCCAAAAGGCTCAGTTAGGATTCAGACCCTTTATATTTCCAAGGAAACATTTTCTGGAGGAAAGAGGGACAGCTGCCACCTTCTCCTTGATAAACAGGGAAATATATTTCTTTGCTTTTCACCACAGTGTCCTACTTGTGTAGGGAAAATTCCCTCTGGCTCTTGTCGCCTCACCTCAGGAGAAAGCACTGGGAAAAAGAGGGCCAATGGACTTGTTTATTGTGAAGTGATTGGTAAGAATCTGTCTCTGATCCAGAACACACCATATGTGCATTCAGGATAAAAATAACAAAGATGAATAACAAAAACGCGACAATCACCATAAGAGAAAACGCTTAATAGCAAACCAGGAAGCTAAACGCCACAAAACCGGAAATTAGACATTGGAGCATTTTTGAAGCAAAACACATCTTCCTAATTCTGACTGCCGAGAAAAAAAAAATTCTCTTATAACAGCAGAAAACTAGGCTCTGACATACTTCCCCTGCCTACTGGGGAAGTCACAAGCACACCTAGCCCTCACCTTCCCCCATCTCCTTTGTTGTGGGTGTGTGTGTGTGTGTTTCAATATGCTTCCATTCCACAGCTTAGGGTAGACTTTAGGTCTGAGATAACTTCCTGACCTTATCTTTAACCCCAAACCAGGAATAAGCAGTTCCAGCCGTTTAACAGGGTGAGAATTCCCAGCAGCAGGTTTCCCTCCCGTTGGTCGGTCGTATAAATACCCCAACTCTCAGACAGCACAGATTTGTCTCTCCTGTCTGACTGCAGGAGCGGCCTGTGGAGGGCCATCCACCAATTCTAACCTGAGCAGTTGGCCTCTCCGGGGGCGGGCGGCTGGGCACCACCAGTGAGAACTCTTCTCCTGCTCATTTAGATACTTAGTGCCTTATAAGTAAAACCACAGTCCTTTGCTGAAAGTTTCTAATGTGCCCGAGCTCGCGTTCCCATGATGCATGATATAGTAACTGGTTCCACACTTTCCAAATCTCATGTAATTGCATCTAATTGGTGGAATCTCATTTGCAATTGGAATTTTAGCTATCAGGCAACCTGGAAACAGATTTGTTTTCATTTTCTTACTTTCATACTACAGGATGCAGGAATGAATGCCGATACTAATTGATATATCTGACAATCCGAAACCAATTTTCTTCTAGCACTAAATTCCATTCTTACCAAAGCCCCATCCTTCCCACTCACTGACATTCAGCCGTTAATTATATGAACACATAAAATGGAGGAGGAAAGATATGATAATAAAGAATGAATCTCCAGAGTACTGATACTCTGTTTGAGTTCTCTGTGAAAATTTATTCAACTTAATTTCATAACTTCTTAAAATTTTTGTCCTTGGGGTATCAGTGATAAGAATTTACCATCTGTCAGGATGCATATAGAGAAAGCAGTATTATATATAAAAATATCTTAATAAATTTGTATTTTGAAGTAATGAAAAAGCAAAATAAATGGCAAAGTACATCTGTGATTTTACTAATTACTTCACATTGCTTGTTTAGAACAATGAGTCATTATCCATAATCACTAAATATTACCATTCTGCATGTCAGAAGCCTTTGTAGTAATTCACTCTCATGCTAATGCCATAGGTTTTCATATCTACTAGGTTTTATCTGTCAGTTTTAGGTTTGAAAATATAAGGAATGTGTGAATGACATATACTTAACTTTGACTATAAATTTTAAAATATTTTAATTAATTTATTTGTGGCCATCTACTTCAAATTGCAAGGTTGTTAATATAAAATGCGTGCTAATGAATTAGAATTTTTTCCTCTCCTTGAAACAGGAAAACATCACAGAAAATGCAAAAATTAAAACCTGACTTGGAAAATACATTATTAGCAATAAAGGGCATTCTACTCATCTCATATCATTGAGATCATGCAATATTTGTCCTTCTGTGCCTGGGTTATTTCACTCAACCCACTGATGTCTCCAAGGTTCATTCATAACGTCACATGTATCAGAACTTTGTTCCTTTTTATGGCTGAGTATTATTCTCTTGGATGTATATAACGCATTTTTGTTGGTCTGTTCATCTGCTGAAAGACATTTATGTTGCTTCCCCCTTTTGATAATCATAAATAATGCTACTGTGAATTTGCTATGAAATAATGCTACTAGAATTTGAATTATTTGAGTTATGTACCTAGAAATAGGATTGCTGGGTAATATGGTAATTCTATACTTAACTTTCTGGGAAATTGCCACACTGTTTCCCATAGCAGCTGCACCATTTTATAAACCATCTCCAAATACACATTCCTATTTCTCCACATCCTAAGCAACATTTGTCATTTTCCTTTTTTTTTCTTTTAATAACATGAATCTAGTGGATGTTGAATGTGGTTCTGGTTTGCATTTCCACACTAGCTAATGATGTTGAGGATTTTTTCATACGCTTATTGGCCATTTGCATATCTTTGGAGAAATGTCTATTGAAGTCTTTTTTTCCGATTTTTTAATTGCATTGTTTGACTTTTTGTTATTGAGTGGTAGGAGTCATTCACATATTTTGGATATTAAACCCTAGCAGATATATGGTTTCAAATATTTTCACCCATTTTTTTTAACTTTGTTTTTACTTTCTTACTTTACTTTAATACATGAAAGTTTTCAATTTTGATGAAGTTCCATTTATCTATATATTCTTTTGCTGCAATCATGCTTTGGGGTTAAAGTCTAAGAAACCATTGCCTAATACAAGGCAAGAAATTGAAGATGTTTCCCTATGATTTCTTCCTAGGAGTTTCATACTTTTAGCTCTTGTATTTAGGTCTTTGATCCATTTTCAGTTCATTTTCACATGTGATATGAGGTAGGGGGAATTGATTTTCTTCCTTTCGCATGTTGATATCCAGTTTCACCAGCACTATTTGTTGAAGAGACTATTCTTTCCTCATTGAATGGACTTTGCATGCTTGTGAAAAATGAATTGGCCATAGATGAGAAGGTTTTAAAAGTAAACATTTGATCTATGAATCTTTTATCCCAGTAAACTGTCATTGGTATGTGAAGTCTGAAAATCAACCTTAAATGCTTTGCTCTTTCAAGGTTTTTTGTAGATATCTGTTATCAGAAAGTATTTGCCTTCTACCCCTTAGGTTCCCAGCATTTATTTTTGTCATGAATGGGTGCTGATTTTATCAGATGCATCTACAAAGATAATATTTATCTTTTTCTCAGTGTAGTGAAATATATTGATGTATTTTTAATCTTTAACTATGCACTTCTAGGATGAATCCAGCTTGATCATGATGCATTATAATTTTTATATATTGTTGGGTTTGATTGATAATATTTTGTTTAGTTTTTTTGCATCTTAATAACTGTATGATTTCTACTGATGACCCCTGTTTCATTCATAACACCGGCAGTTTATATTTATATTTTTGTTTTAGTCTTCCTTGAGGTTCAGACATTTTATTAATTTTTTCAAAGAGAGGAGAAACACCTATACTTTTCAGGAGCAGAATATTGATAAAACCCATGGGGAGTTGGCTCCAAGACTGAGATCCCCACCCTGATGAGCAGCTAGGGCTGCTTGTTTCCCATTTCAGATTTTAAATATGCTGAGACCTAAGGACCCAGCATCTCCCAGGGCACGCGGAATGGAAACATACTGAAATATCTCCAAACAGTAGAAAAGGAGGATGTGTAGGGGATGGCTGGGGGATGCCCACTAGATGTTTCAGTAACTTCCATAGCTCTATCTCTCACCTATCATCTATCTATCTATCTTTCTTTCGACCTATCATCTATCTTTCTTAAGTATCTATATCCCACTGATTTTACTTCCCTGCTTGAACCCTGTCTGAAACATTGATGATAGAAACAGAATATAGAGTTCAAGAATAGACCCACATTTATATGAGCAAGTATAAGTAAAGATAAAATTAAAGAAAGGCGATCTTCTCAATGAATGATGTGGGTATAACTGGAAATTTGTATTAAAAAATGTGCTCCTTACCTCAGACCATAAGCAAATATTAATTAAAATTGATAATAAACTTAAATGTAAAAGCTAAAAGCATTTACATTTCAATAGCAAGCCTTAGGAAGATATCTTTGTGAAATTAGTTAATGGACATATTTCTTTAATATAATAAAAAACGCATTCTTAACCATAAGAAAAATATTGACAAATTGTGCATAATCAAAATTTTAAATGTTGTTGAAAAAAAGGTAAAAAAATGAAAAGGCAAGTAACAAATTGTGAAATTACATTTGCAAACTCTATCTGACAAAGGACTTTGTCCAGAATGTACAAAGAACATTCATGACTTAATAATAATAATAAAGAGATAAAATAATAAAATACAGGCAAAATATTTGAACAAATATTTCACAAAAGAATATACACAAATTACTAAGAAGCAAATAAAAAAGATGTTCAACGTCATTGCTTATTAAGGAAATGCAATCTAAAACTATAATTATATATGACAAAACACCCACTTGATTGCTAAAATTAAAGAGATTGATGATACCAAGTGTTTTTGAGGATATAGAGCTACTTAAACCCTCCTGTACTTTCTCAACACCAAGGTGATTTGTTTGAACCATCAGGTAAGCCAGGAGAATGAAAATTGACTTTAAACAAATAAATGAAGTTAGTCCCAAAGCCATTTTACAACACTGTATCTCTGATCCATTTCAAAAATTTAACGTGAACAATCAATTTTTTTCATGATAATCAGCAAAATTAGATGCTATAATTCTAGAAAGTATGTACTTTATAATGAAACCAATGCTTTGTCATCAGCAAACTGGATAACTTCTACCAAAGTTGTGTATACTAAGAGTCAGGTGGAATGGCTCCTAAAAGATGTGTATGTCATAATCTTTGGTTACGTTAGGCTACATGGTAAAAGAGATTAAAATGACAGATCTTAAAATAAGGAGGTTATCCTGTCCTATCCATGTGGGCCTAATCTAATCACACAAATCCTTGAAAGTATAAATAGTAGATAATCAGATAATGAAGACCCCTGGTTTGAAGCTGGAGGGCACAATAGGAAAAAGAATTTAGATAATCTCAAAGGACAGAGAAAAGCTCCTTCCTGACAGTCAACCAGGAAATGGAACTTCAGCCCAGCAATTGCAGGAACTTAACTCAGTCAAAAACCTGATTGCGCATAGAAGCAGATTCATCCCTAGAATTTCCAGAAGGAAACGTGGCCCTCCTAACATCATTTCTGCCTTCTGAAACTCTAGGCAGAGGACCCCATGAGCCGTTCCATACCTAGGCTTCTGCTGCTTAGAAATGTGACATAATAAATGGGAATTTGTGGGAATTGGTTGTAGCAGCAATAGAAAGCTTATACACTAACTTATGACCTCTGTACTAAAGTCCTGATCTGTGATTTCCACTTTGGTAATATAAGAATTAGTATGGCAATCTAAATAAAGTAAGAAATATGCTAATCTAAATAAAATACTTGGAACTATTTTAAGTATTTATACAATTACACTTACATAAATTTTTCTGCATTATGATTTTCATGATGTCATACCAAACATAAATTTGTGTACAAATTGGCTAAAAATGGACAATCATGAGCTACTACAGCCAAAAGGAATACCTACCTGTGCTACTAAGCAATTCTTAAAACATAGAGTGTTTCTGAATCTCTGTATATAATATGTTACAGAGGATTTCTTCCCCACTTAGGGGAAGAAAAAATGGAAGAAGCTATTCAGAACATGATGGAATAAGCGATGGTACACATATACAATAGGCACAGAATTCTGATTACAGCCAAGAGCATAGATACATACACAAAGAGAAAAGTCATTCCCCATTAGGCCAAAATCAGCCTTGGTTATTCAGTACAAGTAACACAAATTATACTCAAACCATGTACACAGGGACAAAAGGAATCTAGAATATGGACCTTGAAAATGAAAAAGTAAATTTCTCTCGCCCAACTCGCATGCAGAACATGAATATAAACAAAGGATAACTAAAAAAAGAAATAGGGAAAAAAATAGAAAATAAAGGAA
>PVIY010061913.1:0-11068 GCA_004026745.1 Myrmecophaga tridactyla | reverse complement strand
GATTGTACACCATGTACGAAATGTTTATATGTGAAGAATGTTCGTGTTTGTATGTTGCTTTGGCTTGTCAATTAAAAAATAAATAAAATTAAAATATATATACAGAAAAGTCAGGTGCACAGGTAGTTCCATGGTAGAATGCTTGTCTGCCATGCAGGAGACGCAGGTTCAATTCCCAGATTGTGCACCCCCAAAAAAAATGTTTTCAAATACAGATATACCATACCAGCTCTGTCCTACTCTACCAATTGTCAAACCAATCTATTTTCTCTTGGCTTTTCGGAATTGGTACCATCCAATTACTTCCCTCCCACATGAGTTCTGCTATTAAAAAGGAATAGGACAGTAGTATCTACCAACATTTAAAATGTACCCAGCTAATAGTTTTCCTTCTTGAATCTATCTCAGCGAATCACAGTACAATTAGGGGCATTTGCCAAAATGTAGACCGCAGATCTGCTTCTCACCCTGGAAACAAGCCAAATGTGCCCATCAGTACGGAATGACTAAAAATTATAATATTCCCACACCACAGTATGGAAAAGGATCAGATCAATATATTTCAACTTGGCTAGATTTCCAAAATACATTGCTGAATGGAAAAACTCTGGTTGCATAATGACATGCACAGAATAGTATCTTTTTAGGTAACAATTTATGGCAAAGATGGTCCACAAAACAATACTCCTTTTTTCTATGGGCACATATTTGTGCATAGAACCAGATCTTAAAGGATTGAAAGACCACACACAAAATGATAGCAGTGGATACCTCCAGATGAAAGGAAATAGAGTTGAGGGGAGAGTGGTCAAAAGGGACTCTAACTCTATCTCTAATATGAGGTTTCATTTGAAGGGAGTATTTGTATATCACATATAATTAAAATTCATTTTTAAGCAGGTAGAAAGGAAATAGAAACATTATGGTTGAGAATGTAATAAGCTGTAATATTGTCCAAAAATATCTGTTATTCATTCTGGGGAGGAATGTTTCCCTTTTCCCATCAACATCAGGATTGCCAGTCTGCCTGCTCTGGCTCATGAAAAAGAAGAAATGATGAGCAGAAGCTTGGATAGCCAGTGTATGGTTTGCCATGTTCATTCCCCCTCTGCCAGGAGGCCAGAGATAGTTCAGATAGAGGCTGCTCCAACAGCCTGGATCCCAGAGTAGGCAAATCTGGAGCAGAGCTGCTGTTGACCCGTGAGAGTTGTGTCATGTGAGCAAGTTATCATAAGCCGCTGAGACTGTGGAGTCATTTGTCATTGCAGCATAGCCCAGGAATAAGGGGAGGAAAGCAAGCAGTTCCTCAAAAGCAGAGGGTGGAGGAGTTGAAGGTTTGGAGGGAGACAAGGTTTGAGATCAGAAAGGCAGGAAGGTCCTGTGTTAGGGTTCTCCAGAGAAACAGAATCAATAGGAAATATCCATAAATATAAAATTTATAAGTGTGTCTCACGTAATCCGGGGAATGTAGAGTCCAAAATCTGTAGGGCAGGCTGTGAAGCTGACGGTTCTGATGGAGGGTCTGGACGAACTCCACAGAAGAGGCTTGCCAGCCGAAGCAGGAAGAGAGCCTGTCTCTTCTGAATCCTCCTTAAAAGGCTTCCAGATTAAGCACCACTCATTAAAGAAGACACTCCCCTTGGCTGTTTACAAATGGAATCAGCTGTGGATGCAGCTGACGTGATCATGATTTAATTCTATGAAATGTCCTCATAGCAAAAGACAGGCCAGAACTTGCCCAACCAGACAGACAGGTACCACCACCTGGCCAAGTTGATGCACGAACCTGACCATGACAGGTCCTAAGGAGGACACGGATAGGGAAGTGGGGTGAAGAGCTGCAGACACAAATGGTGCCAAATTTTCATCTTTGCCCTACGAACTTGTCCTTCATGACCCACTTTATCAGTTGGCACTTGTCCTGAGCTATCCAGTTGATCTTTTCAGGGCAGTCTGGGGGATTTGCTGAGAAAACACGGAGTATCTGGGCTTAAAGAACCATGTGGGTGTCCACCTCCCCCAGAGCAGTTAGCTAGGGACCTCAGCTGTGCATTCTTGGAGGGATCTGTGGTTACTAATTCCAAAGCCATTCAGATTAAGAAAGTAAACCAGATAATGAAAACACTTGATTTTATCAACTTGATCCAGATCAGACAATGGCTAACTAATACCTAGGGGAAAGGGGAAAGATTCCAATAAGGTCTTATGACTCAATAGTGTCTCTAAGGCTAACCCTTAATGAAGGGAATTCAAAAAAAGACACAGCTCTGGACTAATGGGCTAGGGAGGCACAGGAGAAAGAAGTTGCTGTCAGACAGATCAGATTTCAGTGCATAGTGTAAACTGCTTATTCAGTTGACCTGAGTCTGCAGGAATAAGGAGGGAAACAAGTGTGGTTGTTCATCTCTCTGGGTCTCAGTTTCTTCATCTGAAAAATGGGTTTAAGAATACCCACTTTGTTGGTGTCGCATGAGGAACACATGAGATGAAAATTTTAAAGTGCCCCCATACAGTGCCTAGCACATAGTTGGCTCTCAGTGAACATTTATTCCTGTTTCTGCCATCCCTTTTCCATTCTCTGAGTCTCAGGAATAGGATGCAGAAAGGGTACTGATTAAGCGGCAAAGGAGAGGAGTGAGTAGAAGCATTTAGTCATGAAATCAACACACAGGCATTGGGGGAATATTGGGGGTTTAAAGTGCTTTATATCTCTCCCATGATCTGCAGAAGGATGCAACCCCTGGGCATGTGACCCTAGGACAGACATACTCTCACAGCCCCTTAAGGCATACTCTGCTCATGTCCACTGCACCCTGTCCTTCAGTGACTCAGTAATGCCTGCCACCCTGCAGTAGAAGACCCAGCCACCCAACTTTCTGTTGGCAGAGACTGTCAGCTCATGTCCTTTTGCCCATTTCTAAAAGCCACATTCCAGGAGAGGAGCCTACCCAGACTCTGCTCAGAGGCCTGTCTCAGAAAGGAACATGCTCCTCAGATTCCAATGCTCTCCAAAAGTGGGAGACCACCAACATAGGTGCTTTCAGTGGTTGGCTCCTACTTCTCCAATGAAGTCACTTGCTGGTCAGCTGTGAATCCAGAAGCTACTCAATGGACTTCCTCTCTGCCCCACATATCAGGACAAACAGTCAGCTAAGAGCAAGTTCAGGGGCATTCCCTGGGTTCTTTGTACTGTAAACTTGCATCTTGACCTTTAATTCTCTGGCCAGTAAGGAACAGAACCTGCTTAACACCAGCTAGGGCCAACAGGGTTTTTATTTCCAAAAGGCAGTTGGTGCTTAATAGTCCTAAACATCTCTTGTTACTTCCAAGTACCTTGACTCAGGGTTAATTTTAGCTTACTATATCCAAAGTATAATAAGTTTTTGTTCCCCCTCCCCATGGGCAGGCACTGGGACTTGAACCCGGGTCCTCTGGCATGGCAGGCAAGCATTCTTGCCTGCTGAGCCACTGTGGCCTGCCCAAGTATAGTAAGTTTTGATGTGTGCTCAACCTCAACTTACCCTTCTTTGAGTGAGACCCTTCCTCTTCCATGCTCAATCCAAACAGCAGATGGAGCTGACTTCACTTTCCACTCCAAGTCAGCCAGGCATTCCTTTCCCTTGGTTGGACACACCACTCAAAAGCCAATAAAGCCTATGGGTTGCGGTGAGATATTTTCTGGGACTGTTGAGAATGAAGTATTATAGACTTGACTCTGGAAGTCTATAAGTATGGACCTGCTTAGGGCCTATGGAGAGGTGAAGGTGAAACCAACACAGAAGAGTATAGAACAGAGAAAGAGAGAAAGCAGCAATGGAACTGAGCTCCTGGATCACACCATGTCTGATTTATCACTGGAATTAATAATTACATAAGCCAACACATTATTTCTCTGATTTAGACCCATTTGAATTAGTTCTATATCTTAAATAGAAATAGTTCCTACTAACTATCTTCTCCCTTTTAAGTCTCCTGATACTCCAAAGGGTTGAGCTCAGTCCTACTTCAACTGTCATAGGCTCTGACTCAAGACTCAGCTTCCTTCCTTACTCTTTCTTCTAAATCTTACAATGTTTCATCTAGGCTTTTGGTTGGAAGCCCAGCTTTGACTCCAGAGCTCCCCCAATTGGGCAGCTCTGGGCCACCTTCAGCTACCACTAAGTTGTCAATCACCATGGAAAACTATCCATTCTGTATTAATTCTTCCGGTACAGGGGGTGAAGATCTGATCCTAGAAGCTGGTGATCAGAAGGGAAAGTGCCACCGTTCACTCAATGGAGGATGTTGAAACCAGTTTCTACACCATCAGCTCCACCCACCACTCAGAACATATGAACTCCACCAGCCTTTGAGTCAGACTGGAAAAGCCCCAGAAGATTATACCGGATGCTCCTATAATTCTTAGGTCCAGCCAACCAAGGCACTCCCATTGCACCCAGACTGGATCAGTTCCCCTGGACTGTCTGATCCTTACTGCAGAGAGGCCATGGCAAATCATCTCTACAGGCTGATTCACTCTCACAACTAACCAGTGAAGGTTGTCAGTTCAAAATTTCCCAACAGGAACCTGGACAGAAAGTCCCACCCCAAACCTGCCTCCTCTACTGCTGTCATCTGAAACATGCATTCTATGAGTCTAGAACTTCAGACATCTGAAACATGCATTGAGTCTAGAACCTGGAGCAGGAAGGAGGTAGCAATCTTCACACCCTCCAGAGCCCAACCTAGTATCACCTAAATCAGCAAAAGAGAGCACCAGATGATGGGGGACCAAGTAATGGTGAAAGCCAACTCCTGGTAGCTCCAGCAGGAAGGAAAGATGGTCACAAGCACTTTAAAAAGCTCACTATCGCATTCAGAATTCTCGTGGAACAGGGGAAGTACAAGTAACCCATGTCAATAGTGTTGAACACTCCATGAAAACCATCTTCCATGTGGTGCCAGGTCACAGGCACCTTGAGGTCCTCTAGTCTCTTCTTGTACAGCAGTGAATGGTCTCGGAGAAAATCATACTCACAGCTCACAATGCAGGTTTCTGGGAGCTGGGCGATCACGTCATCTTCTGCAATCAGGGGCGAGTTTATCACATCCAGGATGACGCTTGTTTCCAAATAGGCATCTTCATTCACGGGTGCAGGGGGCTTCGGTTGGTAGCCTCTCTTAAACCTCTCCGGGATGTTTTCTGATCCCATCCACTTTCCGTACTTTTCCCAGACTTCAGCCGGCAAATGGGCACCATTCTTGATGGCACTCTCCCAGGAAGGGCTGATACCCAGGTAAACATGCCAACAGTAGAAATACAAATTCCGACTGAGCAGGGGGACCTTCCTGTTCTGTTGATAGGAAGGGAGCTGGAAGTTCAGGGCTTGGAGAGCGGCATAAATCAGAATCTGAGCACGAATCTTGGGGAGATCTGGTCTGTTCAAAAGTTTTTGACAAATGATAGCTGCCGCTGTACCTCCTATGCTGTCACCGCAGACTACCACCCGAGCCGGATCCACCCCGTATGTTTTCGGAGATTTCAGGAAGTGGATTGTGGCCACAAAGCAGTCTCTTAATGGGATGGGAAACTTATAATCAGGTGCCTTGCGGTATCTAAAGAGGAATCGAGAGACACTGCTTACACTCACCATGCCAGCAGAGCCAAAAAAAAAAAAAAAAAAAATCTACATCTAGCATCCTTTAACCCAAATGTTTCCATTAATTCCCCTTTTTGAAACCTGAGCTGGTGAGGTTAGATGTGAGGCTTAAATGAGATGCAGACATAAAGTCCTCAGTGTCTGGCACTTACTTAAGGGAACTCATTAAGTGGGAACTGGGATTTCCACTGTCTCAATGCCCTATTGGGGACCAGCCATGAACACAAGACCCCTGCGGTCCAGCTATATTGTTCAGCAACTTAGATTTTGCCAACACTAGCCTCATCTTCTAATTAATCCTGCCATGTCCACAGGTTCTGTGGGAGGGTCTCTGCATGCAGGTAACATGCAGTACTCTTCCAAACCAGCCACCTCCACTCTGGCCTATTGTTGCCACAAAGGAAGACCAACCTGGCGCTGTTAGACCTGCCAATTTGGCACACGATTCCAGAAATCTGGATTTCGTGAGAAATTTCATGATTTTTTGCTACTGGTCCACAAATTTAAAAACAAGTAAATAAACACTATGGGAAGAAGGAGCTTTTCTGCCAGCCATCTCTATTCTGATGCAGCCTAATCCAAGCTCCCTTGGAGTCGTGCTGGGACAAAAGCAGTGCTTTCCACCCAAAAGCTGTGTCTACTTCAGTACCATAAAATAACTTTCTTGCAGACATTTGCCTGCCTGTTCTTCAGATCTCTCTTTGTCCAGTATAACAGAACATTAATTGGTACGAGTGTGAACAATGAGGGCAAGATTCTCCTGCTATGGCAGAAATGGCTTTAGAGCAGAGAATCGTCAAATGAGAAGCTTCTTTAGGACTCTTTCTCTTATCCAGGACTCACTCACTAGAAAGCCCAGTGGCAAATCCCTGCAGAGATATTTGCAATTGATTATATTTCTTGACAGCATGGCATTTAAATGAAATTCCAGGAAGTGCTTAAGCCGGAGGAAAGGGTCCTGTGTGATAAGGCAGAGGGCAGCAAAGTGGAGAAAAAGGCCACACCAGCAGCACTGGCCATTCTTCACCACACATCCAGCTCACCTTAGTGGAGGCCCAGGGAGGGGTCACCCCAGGCACCCCACCCCGACCCCAAGGCACTACCAAACCTTCTCCCAGGTTCCAGGTGGGGTAGGTGACTCTCGGGATCAGGTCGGATCCCCCAGCCACGGAGGCCCTCCCTCCAGGCGGTACTGAGGAATGGTGTTGGCAGTTTGGGGGACTGTCCCTGTTGCGTGCTGGCCTTTAGTGGAGGGAGGTGTACGTGTTTGGAATGCGCAGGACTATTGGGCCCAGTGGAGAACTATCCCAACCGAAAACACTCCCCTTGAAAAGTCCCACACAGCTTCCAGATGATTCTCTGCACAGAGTGCCCCTGCTTAAGCACACCCAGGAGTGCACACAAGGGGAAGTTCCGCATTCTCTGCCTCCCTCTGTTTCCCTGTCTTTCTTCCTCTCTGTACCCTGTCCTGTGGCTTCTCCTAGCGCATTCCTCCAGATCAGAGCTTGGCTTCTTGACACCTGCAAACCTGTCCTCATTCCTCCCCTTACTCACCCAATAGCCAGGACCACCGAGTCACTCTCCTTGGACAAATGACAACATATGCCATGGTGGGTTTCTAGAAAATAAAAGGGTTTTAACGATCACCATGAAGACTGGTGGGCTGGCAGGTACCAGCAAACCCTAACGAGGGTTTGTAAACTTGTTTCTAGCTGTGGAGCAAACTTCCTCTTAACCATGTCATTTGTCCTCCTTGGTGACACCGTCTGAACAAGTTTCTCTAAGACGCCACCCACCACCCATCGCAATCAATTCCACAATGCATTAAAAACACCTAGATGACTGTTTGATGGTTTAGCATGTGGTTAAGGTGAGTGCTCTGGAGTCTGACAGATGGGAATTCGAATCCCATCTCCCTGAGGCCTGATTTCCTCAACTTTAAAAAGGGGATAATGATGCCATCTACCTCTCAGGGCTATGGTGTGGATTAAATGAGACCAGGTCCCCAAAGGGCTTCCACAGTCGCTAGCACATACTGAGCTCTTCATAAATATTGGTCGTTGCTACCATTTTATCATGCAGACCAAACTAAACCCATTGTTCCAATAAATCCCTTATTCTCAGAGCCTACTTCCTTAGGACCCCAGCATTCTATAGACTGGACGGCACTGCTGAAGTCAAACAAGGTTTTGGGGGTGGTGTTTTTCTTTTTCTTACCTTAATTTTCAGGGAAAAAATTAAGATAATAAAATTGTCTCAATTTTGAGTTTTTCTCTCATTAATTTTCCTCAAATCTTCGGTCCTCCTATTTGCCTGAATGGGTATTATCTTAGATGATCCCCGATATGAAACCAAATGATGTGTTGAGTTATTTTCATCTACAAAACCCTTACTTCCAACTAGAGGGAGGTGATGGCTCCACGCTGTTGAGCTTGTACTCAACGCCACTTTAAAATGGCCCAACATTTGGTTAATTTTCTGTTATGTGGATTTCACCTCAATGAATAGAATGGACTTACTTCCAGGGACAGATGGGTGGATTCCCTATCTTGGCCACCTGAATGAGCTGAGACCCATAGCTGTCCTTTTCCCTGGTCCTAAGAGCAGCTTCCAGGCCAGGCTTTGGGGGGCTGGGAGGGGGGAGAGGGGGTACATGATGAGAGTCCATTTAACAGCTGACGCTGGAAAGAGGTGTCCAACTTGCCCTGCCTGAAGCTGCCCCCTTTTTATTAGGGGGTAGGTGAGGGGTCCTTACTGAGACTCCCAGCGATGGCCCCCCCGCCATGGAAGAAAACGATGCCCTTTCTGAGGCCGGAAGAGGCCGCCCTTGGCTGGTACAGCTTCACTGGGATGGTCCCGAAATGCAGGTCAGTGACCACGAGGTCTGGGTCCTCCCGCAGCACTGCCAGGTCATGCACGAAACGGACAAATCTGGGCAAGGAGCAGATTCCCAGTTTCTCAAATATCGAGCCCTGTCAGAGAGAGAGAAGAGGAAATGTTGCCGGGATGGTTTTAGCACTGGCCAGTCCTAAGGTCCTGCATCCACTCCTGCCCTCGGCAGAGGGGCGGGCAGGGTGTGTTGCTTTGGAAGGATTTACATACCCTGGAAAAACCAGGCCTTAATCCTAGTCCAATCTTGCGGGAGCAGCCGCTTCCTTTAATCCTTACCCAGTGCTGCAGGTTGGAAACCTGATTAGATTATCTCCAGGGAGATGTGACTCCCCAATTGTGGGTATTAACTTGATTAGAGACACAACTCCACCCATTCCAGGTGGGTCTTTGTTCGTTTTACTGGAATCCTTTAAAAGAGGAAGCAT
The DNA here is from genome assembly GCA_004026745.1 of Myrmecophaga tridactyla. NCBI lineage: Eukaryota > Metazoa > Chordata > Mammalia > Pilosa > Myrmecophagidae > Myrmecophaga > Myrmecophaga tridactyla. Next base: position 2,112 of record PVIY010061913.1, on the reverse strand, counting down.
TTTGGAGAGCAAGAGAAGAGAGCACAAGAACCATGAGAGCCCACGCAGCCAGAGGCCTTTGGAGAGGAAGAAGGAAAACTCCCCAGGAGAGCTTCATGAAAGAAAAAGCCTGGAGAGGAAGCCAGCAGATGTTGCCATGTTGGCCACGCGTCTTTGCAGTTGAGAGAAAAACCCTGAACGTCATCGGCCTTTCTTGACTGAAGGTAACCTGTTGTTGGTGCCTTAATTTGAACATTTTTATAGAATCGCTTTAATTGGGACATTTTCATGGCCTAAGTACTGTAAACTAGCAACTTACTAAATTCCTCTTTTTAAAAAACCACTCCATTTCTGGTATATCTCATTCCGGCAGCTATGAACTAGAACACAGTGTCTTCAAATATTGTCCGTCAGACGAGACCTGAATGACACCTGGCAGCGGCCCCTCCTTCGCGCTTGAAATACACCCACCCCAGCTCTGACCCCTGGCCCCCCCCTTACCCCCACGTCTACAGTTCCCTCTACCTAGAACGTGCCCCACCCCCACCCCATCTCCAAGTGGCTCTGGCTCCCTTCCCAGGCCTGGACCTAATGTCTCCTCCTGAGACACCTGAGCCCACTGCCACATCCAGTATTTGCTACTCTTTTTAAGATGTGATACTGGCTTTGAGGCTAGTGTTTTAATGGGGAGAGGGACAGGGTTTCTTATCTTTTAGAGAACGCTATGAACTATTTAGGTAAAAATAATAGAATGTCCAACACTTCTTCGTAATAAAACAAGAGTGGCGGAGGTATATAACCAAAAGAAATGAAAGCAAGGACTCGAGCAAGTATTTGCACACCGATGCTCACAACAGCAATATGCACAGTAGCCAGGAGATGGAAGCAACCCGAGTGTCCACAAAGGAGGAGCAGATAAGCAAATTGTGGCGTATCCATACAGCGGAATATTATCCAGCCATAGAAAGGAATGAAGTTCTGATACATCCACAATGTGGATGAGCCTTGGAGATATCTCATTGAGTGAAATAAGCCAGAGACAAAAAAGACAGACATTATATGATTTCACTTATATGAAATAATGAAATATCTAGAATAAGCAAATTCCTAGAGAAAGAAAACAGATTATAAATTACCAGGCTGGGGAGAGGTGAGGTAGAATGGGGTGCTATTGCATAAGGAGTGCAGAGTTTTGGTTTGGTTAATGGGTGGTGGTGATGGTAGCACAGCATTGTACTAAAAGTGGTCAAAACGGGAAATTTTGAGTTACAACTTTGTTACCACAATAAAAAGTGTGAAAAAAAATGGAAAAGGATGGGGTACAGATGGAACGGGATTGGCCAGGAATCCATCTGGGTGGGGGTACATGGGGTTTCTTTATAATACTCTCTCTCCTCTGGCATAGGACTGATATTTCACATGATAAGAAACAGAAATAACAAATAAAGTGGCCACTCCGTCAGGTCATTGCTTTCTCTGAGGTTTCTAAGCCTCTTCTGTGCCACAACCGCTCTGGGACTTGGCGGAGGCTGTGGACCTCATCTCAAAATACTTTTAAATGCATAAAATAAAATGCATGGGATTATAAGGAACGCAATTTATTTATACAAAGTTTTCAAAATATCAAATGTGAAATAATACTGTACGTGTTTCGCTATTAACACATTAAATAGCAAGACCCAACAACCAGGTTAATAACTCCCATAATGTCAAAGGAACAAGGAGTGTTCACAGCTTTTCCCAAGCTCTACTGACAACTGTAATGTGCCATGACAATATACAGGATTCCTCTTGGTGACAAAGTCGCAGGGTCTGCTGTTAGGAGCGCAGTTTTTTGCCTTTGTTCATAATGGAAGGAATTGCTAGATTTTGGGTAGAGGTAAGTGAAAACAGGGTAATTTCTGCCCCATTTCAAATTCAGGGACCCCCTTGAATTCTAGCACCCTGGAGGGGTTCAGGAGACCCCACGCCAAGAAGCCTTGCTCTATCCCACTGCCCTTCTTTCCTTTCTTCCCAGCACCTGACACTTTGTGAAGCTGTTTATTTGTGTTTGCTTGTTGGTTTGCTTACTGATTGGCTATCTTCCCATCTCTACCCCCAAGACACTGTAAGCATCCTGAGGGTGGAGTCTTC
>PVIY010061912.1:0-11061 GCA_004026745.1 Myrmecophaga tridactyla | reverse complement strand
GGGGGACCTGGCCTTAGCCCTGAAAAGTGCAACATCTCGTTCGCAGACGAGTCAGAGCTGATGGTGCAGCTTCCGGACAAGATGCGGCTGGACCTGGCCATCGACGTGAACTACGACATCGTCAGCAAAGTGGCGCTCTTCCAGGTAGGCCCCCCTGGCACCGGCACCCTCGGGGTTCTGGGAGGCTCCCAGTTCGCACCTTCCTCTAAACGGGGCTCCTTCCTCCTGCTCCCTGGGACAGGGCTGTGACCGGCAGATGATCTTTGACATGCTGAAGCGGCTCCGCTCCGTCGTCTACCTGCCCAACGACTACGTGTGTAAGAAGGTGAGCGGGCAGGGACCCCCGCAGGGGCGGCTGGGATGACAATCCCACTGCCTTTCCAGGGGCGCGGCTGGAGGGGGCGCCTTTGAAGGGCCCAGCGGGCTTTGCAAACCCCGAGAGCGGAAAAGCCGGGGAGGGGGGGGGCGAGCGGCCGCAGCCCCGCGCGCCTGTAACCCGGCGGGACAGCGCGACGTTTGCAGGCGTGCTGGGGTCCGGCTCCCGGCTGCGGGCGGTGCGCATGCGCAGTCCCGCAGCTCCCACAGCGCCCGGACCGCGGGAGCCTGCGAGGGGCGGGGCCTCGGCCGAGCTGACCCCACCGCTCCCGGGTCCTCCCCGAGGACAACGGGCTGGGGGAGGGCCGGGCTACGTCAGAGGTTACAAAATGAGGAGCCAGCCCACAGATGTTTTGTAGTTTTATTTATCTTTCATACCCTTTTAAAAAAATTGAATTCATTTTTTAAAAATGGGTACATTTCACGTAAAAATCCAGATTCCTGGCGTCAGTCGAATACAGAAAATCTACTGACACCGGGTCCCGCTTTCCCAAACAGCTGAATGTCAGCTGGAGTGGAAGAGGGACTGTCCCCGAAGGTGGGGGCGTCGTGCTCTCTCCTGATGCCACAGGCCCCACCACTCCCCACTGCTCCCCGCGACTCCACGGCAGGCTCCCTTCGCTCCTTCACATCGCTCACCTGATACGGGAAAACGTTTGCGTTTGAATCTTGGGGCTAGGCGGTGTCTCGGGCACTTTCTGTTCCCAGGCTTTGGGATTCAGGGTGAAACCCAAGTGGGTGAGTACTCAGGAGAGCCGGGAACCCAGGTTGCTGTCCCTTGTGCAGAGCTGTCAATAAGCTGGCTGCGTGGACAGACCAAGCAACCTCTGTAAGACTTGGGATCCCTCCTCCCAAGAAGGCCCCCTGTCTCCTTCTGAAAGCGTAGAACCAGCAGAGGAGAAAAAGTGGCCCTGCGGGTCGCTGAGATTTAAAGCTGCAGCCCTGGAGGCCAAGAGAGGTTTGGGAGGAATAGAGCAGCTTGACTGATGTTGGAACCACTTCCTAGCTGAGCAGTCTTGGGCAAGCGGCTTGCCCTCTGTGTTTCTGTCTTCTCGTGGGTAGTTAGGATATTGATGGTAGCTCCCTTGTGGGGTGGTTGTAAGGATTGAATGAGATGTATGTTCATCTGGCACCTTCTCTGGCACAGAATAGGGACAGCTACTGTTGCTGTTATCCTCGTGGGTAGTGGAGAATTTGCCTCAGATAAGAAAAGGCTCACCAGGTTGTTGGTGGGGTCTGGCTAGAAGTTGACCTGAGTGCGTACTTGATGAGCACGTGTGAGCAGTGCCCTCTGCTGGCCGGTTTTGCTCTGTGGCCATCTCGCCGAGACACCCCTGGGCCACCCAGGGGCTCCTTAACCCCCTCACACCTCAACCCAGAAACAGAAACTTTCTTGAACACAGAAACAGGAAAACAAAACCTTCTACCACTTTAAGAGGGTCATGCATGTGCCAGATGCACAAGGAAACATTTGTTAAATAAATTTAAAATGTAACCAAGGGACTGGTTCTTGGTCTCTGCCTCTTTAAACAGGTCAGGTGTGCTGGACAGGTAGTGAGTTGGCCAGGTTAGGGGCCCGTGAGGGCACGAGGATGGGGAGGTTCAGGGCAGACGGGTATTTCTGATTGCAGTCCAGAGCAAGCCATTCATTCATTCATTCATTTGGCTTGACTTGGGATTAAGATCATGAATTCTTGATGCAAATGTTCTAAGAAATGATCATGATGATGATATACAACTATGTGATGATATTGTGAGTTATTGATTCTATAACAGAAATTATAGCAGAACAGAATGATCATATGGTAAGAATGTTTGTGTTTGTATGTGGTTATGTATCATAAATAAAATAAAATAATAAACTAAAAAAAAAAAAGATCATGAATTCTGGGACCCATCTGCCTGGATTCAAATGTCATTCAGGTTTGCTCTGTTTTTGTGACCTTGTGCAAACTGTTCCTGCCTCAGGAGGTTGTTAGAATGAAGCACATTCATCCAGATAAAGCACTTGGAACAGGACCTGGCACAGGAAAATATTATGGAAGTGTTGGGCGTTGTTATCATTGATGTCAGTATTATTTCCATTAGCAGCTGCCTATTGGGCTGCAAATATGCGCTGGGCATAGATTTCAGGTGATTGTTAGACTTTCCAGGCCTCTGGGCCTCCCCACCAGTGTGCAAAATTGGGAATTTGCAGAATGCCAGGATACCTGCTCCTCTGAGCTTGCCTAGTGCTCTCCTTCCCATGACATCCCTAACTCCTAAGCAAAATCCTGCCAGTTATGCAGATGAGGAGACTGGGGCCCGAGAGGGAAATTGACTGGCCCCACACCACACATCCAATCAGTGGCACGATCAGGATGCCAAGACCCAGATTCCTTCTCGCTGGGCCACGTTGCCCCTGGGACCCCGCTGCTCTGGTTGCTTTTGGGAGTGGGCGGAGGGAGAGGGACTTGCCCCTTCTCTGTTGCAGGGGGAGATTGGCCGCGAGATGTACATCATCCAGGCAGGGCAGGTGCAGGTTTTGGGCGGCCCAGATGGGAAGTCTGTGCTGGTGACGCTGAAGGCAGGCTCTGTGTTTGGAGAAATAAGGTAAGAGGGGAGTTGGGGTAAAATGAGGGGAGTGGGGGCAAAGGATGGGAAGAAGGTGGGAAATGGTCCTTGGGTGGGCCTGAGGGCATGTCTGGGGGCGCAGCTCCTGCAGCCGCTGACCTATGCAGGGTGGGCCCAGGTGCTTGCCTGGGTGGGGCCACCCTTGTGCTCAAGGCAGGGGGTAAAAACTGTGGCCTCCGAAGGGCCTCACCTTCCTGCCTTCTCTGCCCCAGCTTGCTGGCTGTTGGGGGTGGGAACCGGAGAACAGCCAACGTCGTGGCTCACGGGTTCACCAACCTCTTCATCCTGGATAAGAAGGACCTGAATGAAATTTTGGTGCATTATCCCGAGTCGCAGAAGTTACTCCGGAAGAAGGCCAGGTACTTTTGTTTTGTTTTGTTTTTTCATTTAAAAACAACTTATATATGTGTGTATGTGTATGTACATTTCATAAGGACAAAGCTTTTCTCATGCATAACCACAGAACTTTTCTCAAAACCAGGAAATTTAATATTAAGCAATGCTATCTCATCCATAATCCATATTCAAATTTCACTAATTGTACCAATAGTGTCTTTTACAGCTTTTCTGTTTTCTTTTCCATTCCCAGATCAAATCCAGGATCACACTTTGCATTAAGTTGCCACGTATCTTTAGTCTTTCTTATTCTGGGATAGTCCCTCAGCCTTTTTCTACCTTTAATGACCCTGACTTCTTTGAAGAGTATAGGCCAGTTATTTTGTAGAATGTCCCTCAATTTTGGCTTGTCTGGTGTTTTCTCCAGATGACCTTCAGGTTCTGCAGTTTGGGTAGAAATAACTCAGAAATGATGTGTCCTTCCCGGGAGGAAGGACATGCTGGTTTCTCCCAATGTTGCTGGTGTTTACTTCGATCACGCTTGGTTAAGGTGGTGCCAATAGGTTTCTGAATTCCATTTTTTCTCTTTATAGTTAATAAGTAATTAGTGGGGAGATGCTTTGAGGATTATCTTGTACCCCATCAAACTTTCCTCTACTGCTTTTCTCATCCACATCCACTGGTATTTCTTGGCCAAATCAGTAGGTGCTAACATGGTTGCGAATGGTGATTTTCTAACCCATCACGCCAACATTCATTAACTGCATTCTACCTACAGAAGAACTTTCCCTTCTCCTCTGCTTATTTGTTAATCCATTTATTTATTTATATCAGTATGGATTTACTTTATCCAATGAATATCCTGTTATCGTCATTATTTTGATGCTCAAATTGTGCCAGATTTGGCCAGTGCCTTTTCAAGTTGGCTCCTGTGACCCCTTTTTCACATCTCTGCCCCATTCCTGGAAATGGCCTTTTCTCCAAGGAGCCTTGATTCCATTTAGTGGGGAGTGGTGTTTAGAAACCAAGGTCTGAGCACTAGATCGGCTCATGGCTACTGGGGCGTCATTGCTTCAGGGCCTCCTCAGTGGACAGAGATAGGAGACATACACGCAATGTACAAATGCAAACACACACACATATACACATCTCCATCTACTTTCCTTAGTGTATCTATATATATTAAACAATTTCAATCCAGCACAACGGAGTTCATTCTAATCTTCTCCCTTTCCATATTTGTAACTTCCTTCTCCAATCCTAAGAAATCTGTTTTCCTTTATCCTCACTACATTTATTCATTTGCTCAGTCCTCTGGTACAGAAAAGGTAGTTTCAAGATTATTAGTTCATGCTACTACTAAAAATAAACTTTTAAGTAGAGTTCAATCTGTGATGCCATTCTTTTTGTCTTTAGATTGAGTATTTACAAGTATTGTGCTCAAATTATTTGGATTAGTTCTCTTTTTTTTTTCTCCTTTAGTGTGTTTGTTTCATTCATTTGAAATACAGGTAGATTCATTTCTTTCCATTCACATTTCATTTTAGAGTTTTGCCCCCCACCGCCTTATCCTCGTTTTTTTTTTCAGTATGTAAAACACTGACATAGTTCCAAAAGTCAAAACTCTATAAAATTGTGTACTCAGAAAAGTGTCCCAGCTCCTGCATTCCTTTTACCTTGTTGCCACCCATCTCCTGTAGGTTATTGTTTGAGTTTCCTAGGGCTGCCGAAACAGAGTGCCATAAAGCTTAAAACAACGGAATTTATTCTCTTATAGTTCTGGAGGCTAGAAGTCTGAAATCACAATACTGGGAAGCCATGATCCTTCCAAAACCTCTAGGGAAGAATCCTTCCTTGCCTCTTCCAGTTCCCATTAGTTGGAACAGACATCCTTGATGTTCATTGGCCTGCAGATGCATCACTCCAATCTCTGCTTCCACCGTTACATACTTTTCTCTCTGTGTATCTGTCTCTGAGTCCAAATTTCCCTCTTATAAAGACACCAGTCATATTGGTCATACCCTAAGCATGAGCTCATCTTTTCTTGATTACTTCTGCAAAGACCTATTTCCAAATAAGGTCACATTCAGGGTTTCCAGGCCTAATGAACGTGGGGAACACTACTTAGCCCAGTTCAGTAACCATTCTCATTAGTTTCTGGGTTTTCCTTCCTGTGTTTCTTTTCGCAAAAAAAAAAAAAATAGGCAGATCCATTAATATTGTCCTATTTTCTCTTCTTTCTTACACAAAAGGTAGTACACTATAGATTCTCTTTTGTGCTTTGCTTGTTTTCACGTGACAATATATCCTAGGAATCATTCTCTCTCAGTTCATAATCATTTTCCTCATTCATTTTTACATTTGCAGAGCACTCCTATGAAGGGGCATGTATTGTTTAAAATATTCCGCAATTACAAGCAGCGTTGCAATGAATAACCTTGTGAATCTGTATTTCGTATCACTGGGAAATGTGTACTTTTTTTAAAAGCAGGGTTTGGCTTTCAAACTGTTAGATCAGGTTTTTTTTTTTTTTTTTTTTTTTTTTTTTATTGGACAGGGGAGGAAGCCGTGGTGGAAATCCCATAGTGGGCTTGGGGCGAGTCTGACAGGGCTTAGTCCCTTCCAGGGCAGGCACTGGTGTGTGACCTTGGAAAAATTACTTACTTTTTCTGATCTCAGTTTTCCCCTTTGTAGAATGAGGATAACATAACTCCCACTTTGCTATTGTAAAGATTAAAATAAAATAGTATTCATGAACGTCTCCTGCACAGTGCCTGGCACAAGGGAGAGACTCCCTAAATGTTCATAATATTTTTTTTGCTGTTTATCCAGGAACTTTGCCCTCTAATTTTTCAATTGGATTAAGCATTGAAATTTTTTTTATACTGAAATACTTCCAAGTTTACAGGACAGTTGTAAAAATAATACAAGCCCCATGCAGAAAACTCTGACATAACCCTCCCCTCAGATACACAGAGCCAACAATTTTCATATTTTGCCATATTTGCCACATCAATCCACCCATTTTCTGAACACTTGAATATAGGTTGCATACAACATGCTCCGTGAGCACCTAATACTGCCACGTATGTTTCTTGGGAACAAGGATTGTCACTTACGTAATCACCGTAAGTACAGTTATCAAGTTCAAGAAATTTAATGTTGCTATAAAGCTTATAGTCTATATTCCAATTGTTTTCATATATCCTGATTGCATTTAATTATCATTGTCTTGTCTCTTTAATTGCTGTTTCTTTCTTTCTTTTTAATTATGGGAACATATATGTAACTTAAACTCTCCCATCTCCACCACCCCCACGCTTACCATTTAATGAGATTACAGTATCGCGGTAAACATACCACCTTCCATTACTAAAACTTTCCCATATTCTCAGACAGAAACCCTACATCCATTATACGTTAACCTCTCATTCTCCCTGCACTGACCCCTGATAACCTGTACTCTTTTCATTTCTGTCTCTTTGAGTTTACATATTCTGCACTGGTTTCCTTGTAGTTACCATGGGGCCCAAATTTAACACCCTAAATCTCTAACAATCTCCTTTGTTTTGACGCCAACTTAATTTCAATAGTAGACACAAGCTATGTTCCTCTCCTCATCCGGCCCCCCATCTTTATGTAGTTCTTGTCACAAATTTACATGTTTATACATTATGAGTCCCAAACCACTGATTTATCATTACATCTCATGGATTTGCCTTTTAGATTCTGTGGGAAGTAAAAAGTGGAGTTACAAACCAAAAATACAAAACACCGTCATTTATATTTACCCATGTCATTACTCTCACTAAAGATCTTTATTTCTTCATATGACTTCGGCCTATTGTCTATTTTCGTTTCCTTTCAACCTGCCCAATACCCTTCAGCATTGCCTGTAGGGCAGGTCTAGTGCAGTGAAGTCCCTCAGCTTTTGTTTAACTGGGTATGTCTTAAACTCTCCCTCACTTTTCAAAGACAGTTTTGCTGGATATAGAATTCTTGGTTGGCAGTTTTTTGCTTTCAGCATTTTGAATATGCCATCCCATTTTTTTCTTGCCTCCATGCTTCCTGGTGTGAAACGGGCATGGATCTTACTGAGGCTCCCTTGTATGTGACACCTGGATTCTCTCTGATGGCTTTCAGTGTGCTAGCTTTGGCATTGGAGAGTTTAAACATAATATGCTATAGCATGGGTCTATTTGAGTTTACCCTGTTTGGCCTTCACTGAGGGTCTTAGATGTGTATACTCGTGTCTTTCATTACATTGGGGAGGTTTTCAGCCATTATTTCTTTGAATAATCTCTCGGCTCCTTTCTCTTTTCTCCTCTGGGATTCCCAGAGTATGTACATTGGTACAGTTGATGGTGTCCCATGGGTTCCGCAGGTTCTTTTCACTTTTCTTCATTCTTTCCTCTTTCTGCACCTCAAACTGGGTGATCTCAATAGTCTTATCCTCAAGTTCTCTGATTCTTTCTTCTGCTAGCTTCAATCTACTATCAAACCCCTGCAGGGAATTTTTCATTTGTTACTGTAGTCTTGGTTCCTTTTCATAATTTCCTTCTCCCTATTGATATCTTTTTGTGTTCACCTGTCATTTTCCTGATATCCTTTAGTAATTTGTCCATGTTTTCCTTTAGTTTTTTGGGCATATTTATGACCATTTTACAGTCTTTTTCTGGTGTGTCTCCTGTCTGACCCTCCTCATTGATAGTTTCTAATGTTTTAATCTTCTCCTTTGCTTGAGTCATCACTTCTTGTTTCTTTGTATGTTTTAATAACTTTGTTGAAACCTGGTCATTTGATATTTTGATGTGTTATTGCTGGAATTTAGGCACTGAGGCATCTGTTCCTTAAGCTTGCATCCACCTAATGGTATGGGAAAGCAAGCTTTCACTGAATGTCAGGTGTTAACCGAAGTTAAAAAAAAAAAAAAGATAAAGGAAAAAGAGTGAACAGCTTTCCCAGTCTTTGCAGTTTGACTTGTACAAGTGCTCTCCTTCGGGACTTACCTTGCGTATGATGAGCTTAGAGAATAGCTCCAGGGCAAAGCGAAGGTCTTCTTTGATCCTTTCTGCTCATGCCATCTTATCTTAGACATGTCCTCTCTTCCTCACAGTACTGGACACTGCTTTGTATGCCCTCTAGCCAGCAATCCCTTCTCCAAGGCAGCACATTCTGTAAGACAGTCCCTTGAGCCACTTTCTACACACAGGGCAAGTTCTGGGACAGCAAATTCCTCAGGACACCACCAGGCAGATTGGGCCAGACATACATGCTCTCAGTATGTGCACGAGGGTTAATCTGCTCCCTCTGGGGCTGCAACCAGAGATCCACACTGGGAGTGCAAGTTGACTCTGTACCTAAGCAGTGAAGGGGGTGGGGGGCTGCCAAAGCAGCATGAGATCCTATTGCTTTTAAGTGGCCTTTTTCTTGATTTGACACTCACCCTGTTACTGTAGTCCTTCAACTGTTTTCTGGAGCCCTGAGGAAAATGCTTCTGCATCCTACTGACTGTTCAAAGCTTCTGTGCAAAATGGAGCCATAAAGCATCTCACTCAGCCATCTTGATCAGCATTTTTAATCTACATATCTGTTGTTTCCTCCCTTCCCTTTTCTCCCATGTTCTTAATTTTCCACTTCATTCCATGACACGATTCTGTAACCAAACCACAGAGAGAGTAGTTTTAGTAAAGGTTACAAACTCACCAATGTCCATTCACACAGCACAATAATTTGTCGAGTATATGGTTCTAGGCCCTGGGGATACAGCAGAGAAAAGACAATGCTATGTTCCAGCTGGAGGAGTCTGATAATGGACAAATGGATGATTAGGTAACATGTAATTGCCCTTTGTGTAGGATAAGGGCTGTGAGAAAGCATAAAGCCAGGTGACGAAACAGGTGACCGAAGGAATTACTTGAGATAAGCTTGTCAGAGAAAGCCATCTGAGGAGGAAGCATTTCACCTGAGACCTGCACATAGTGAAGGAGTGAACTGGGGGCTACTACTGGCAGCAGGAGTATTCCACGCAGAGGGAACAGAATGTGCAAAGGCCCTGAGGGGATAGAAACACTGTCTGAGAACCACAGGGTGCCAGTGAAGGTATGCATGGGATTCTGTCCATGTTCCTATTTTACAGAGGGGAAACCTAAATCCGCAAAGACAGTGCTTAGGTTTCTGATATAGTCATTGTAAGAGAAGGGGTGAAACTGGTAGAATGCCAGTGTCTCCTGGGGCAAATGCTCAGTCCTAATTATAGGGGAAACATGCCACCCAAAAACAAAGACGAATTTTCTTAATCCGGAAATGTCACTGAAACCAGCGCTACGTTTCAAAACAGAGACAGCCATTAGCAGTCGACAGTCCTTTAGATAGTTCTTTTGTGTCATTTTGCACCACGCTGTCCTTCCTGAAGACTTTTGTGCTGTGACTTATGAACTCAAATAACACGGGTGACAGTATCAAGCCTGTGGGAGGCCTCTGATGAATTATCATGTTTGTATTCTCCTGGGGAAGCCCCAACCAGAAAATAGAAGTCTTGAGCAATTAATATCAAGCTGCACAATTTAAACCCATTACCTCTGATTAGATAAGCAGCCAGTAATGGCCTCGTTTTTAAACAAACAAGCTTTGCTGGAACGCTGATGAATGAATCTGCCAATTAGTAATCTAGGCCTGCTAGACTGCCTGTGAAATTCATTGTTCTTAAGCCAAACCACTCATCACATATATGTGGCGTGAAAAATTCTTTGTCAAGGCTGGTGCTCTGTTTTTATTGGAAATTTCTATCCTTATTTAGAGAAACATAATGGTACATTGTATTTAGAAGATCTAGGTTGTAATTCTCTGCCACTTCCGAGCAACTTTGGGCATGTCACTCCCCCCCCCCACTCTGAGATTCAGTCTTCCCAACTGTCATAGGCACAATCATCCCAGCTCTATTAGTCTTATAAGAGTGTTATTAGAATCCTAGAAGGAAATGACCATGATATTACTTTGTAATAAATAAGATCTAGGGCGGTGGGGTCAGAGGTACGAGTTTGAATTCCAACTCTGTCACTTTCTAGCTGTGTGGATTTGGCCAACTTACTCACCCTCTCTGGTGCTCCATATCCTCATTTGGAAATGAAGGTGAATAATAGTGTCTACCTGTGAGGGCTGTTGTGAGACTGAAATGAGAGCATATGCACTAGTTATCTATCGCTATGTAATGATAGTGCCACAAAAACTTAGCAACTTAAAACAACCTGCATTTATTATCCCAGTTTCTGTGAGTCAGATGTCTGGGGACAGCTTACCTGGTACTTTTGCAAGGCTGTAACCAAGGCTTCGTCCACAACCGGAGTTCATCTCATCTCAACAGGGGAAGGATCCACTTCCAAGTTTGCTTGATTGTTGGCAGAATTCAACTTCTTATGGTTGTTGACACTGAGGGCCTTCTCAGTTTCTGCTAGCTATTGGCCAGTGGCCACCCTTGGTTTCTTGCCATGTGGGCCACCCCCCACATGGCTACTTGCTCCACCAAAGCCACCAAGGAAGAAAGAGTCTTCTTGCAAGAAGTCAAACAATACTATGTGACTTCATCATGGAAATGGCAGTCCTTCCTCTTTGCTTTAGTCTATTGGTTAAAAAAAAGTCACAGGTTCCTCCCATCCTTCAGGGTTGAGATGCCACAGGAGCGTGAACACCAGGAGGCAGAGAACATGGGGCCACCTTGGGGTGTGTCCACCATAGAAT
>PVIY010061910.1:0-11061 GCA_004026745.1 Myrmecophaga tridactyla | reverse complement strand
CTTTGGTTCTGACCCCTTCTCACACCTCTTGCTTCACCTTCAGCCCCTCTACCACTACCCTCCCCCCCATGCCCTGCTCCCCCGACCAGTTCCTGGGTGGCCAGCTCCCTCTCTAGCCTCTCCCTTCCTGGTGGGTTAGCCCCTAGGATGAGCCATCCTAGGGGAGCGGGGGATGGGGAGGAGTAAGACATGGACCCAGACACCAAGGGAAATACCCTGTGTATAAGGGTAAGATCCTGGCACTGGGAGTTGTGGTGGTTGGAAGGCTTCGGTGGGCCTTGAAGGAAGAGGAGATCTTCAATACGTAGAGATGGGGAGACAGGCACTCCAGGCAGGGAGAAGAGCCAGGAGTAAAGGCACCGAGACTGCAAAGGATGAGGTGAGCCTGGGGAGGGGGTTTGGAGCCAGACCGAGGCAAGTTGAGACTGTGTCCTACAGTGTCCTATGAGAGACTGGCAAGAAAGAAGGTTGTACTCTTCCAGCCTTCCCTCATGCCATGCTTTGAAATACCAGGACACACTGGTTGCTGGGGGTGACCCTCCTGGCCAGCTCCTTGTCTTTGAGTTGAGCCTGGAAACAACAGATGCCTGAATCCCCTAGAGGCTGCCTGCCCCACAGTTGGGAAGAGGTTACCCTTGGGGATGGCTGAAGTCTTGGCTCTGCCAGGAGCTGCAGTGTGGTCTGGGGTTAGTCATTTTCTGTCTCTTAAGCATTGTTTCACCATTTCTCAGAAGGCTGAGTTAGACCAGATGCTCTCTAAATTCTTGTTGGTCCCACCATCTGGATGTTCTGTAACCTGTGAAGGAGGGAATGCAGTAAGGGGGTGGGGCTGGATAAAGCTAGACTTGCAGGGGCAGGGTGAGGGGCAGGGAGCAGGGGTGGGGCTGGCCTGGGAGAGCTGCCCTGTGGGCCCAGCCACACACAATGGAGATAGGACAGTCCTTGCAGGCCCTGCTCTCAAAGGCTCCTTCTCTCTTTATGGAGGAAGGACACACAGCCACATAAAGCAGCTTGCAGAACTTGAACTTGGAGCCAAGGCCTCAGAGGATTTGAGGCGGTGTCACCATCAGGTAGAACAGTCAGGGTAGCCATGTAATGCCCCCCGCCCCCCCAGGGGAAGGAGGGGAAACCTATCTGGCATAAAAGAGAAACAGCCCCCAAATCACAGAATATGGAGTCAGACTCAGGGAACACCAGAAGGGAGAGGACAGAGGTGTTTTGGGGGAGGAGCGAGAATGAGGGCAACTGAGGAGGCATCCTGGAGGAGGTGTGACTTGGATTAGGCTTTAAAACTGGTTTCTGCCCCCTGGGGCTCACATCTACCTGGGCACAATTAAGGGCCATGTAAACTGGGCATGCAGCCAATGAGAACATGGGATGGCTGAGGGGATGGGGTGAGGGCAGGGCCATGAGAGCTTGTGGAATCCCGTACCCGGGAGTTCCTGGAAGTGGATGCGGGAGCATGCTTGTGCCCAATTCTGAATGCAGTATCAGCCGGCAGAGTGCGTGGAAGACAGCAGTTCAGGGTGGGGGTGCAGGAAGGGTGGTGACACATCAGTAGGAGTGGGCAGATGGTGTGGGGCAGGGACCCAGGACCAAGAAGTCAGGGGCTAAGAGGGGCTTAGCCTGACTGGTGTCAGGGGAGTCTGCACTATAGGTCTGAGTTTCAAGGGGGTAGATATAGATAGAGAAAGGAGCAGAGTGGGAGAGGAGAGACTGGAGAGCAAGCACTTTGCTCCAGAACTTGGCTAGCCAGCAGCCTCCTTGGTCCCTGAAAGCCAGGCAGCAAAAGCCAAGCAAGGGCCACAAAGGTGCCTTACTGCCTCATACTGTGATAACCACCAGCCTCTGATCAGACCTCAGCTCTCTTACACAACTCTAATAGGTACAGCTATTTCATTTCCATGTCCACCACAAGCTGGAAGCTGTCATTGGACTGACCATAGTCAATTTAAAAGGTTAAATTATATGTGGCATGCTCTAAGATAATAGGAAATAGACAATGCATTATGAAAAGATTTCCATTTCTAAGTTAAAAGTGAACATTTGGACTGCTTAAAAAGAAAAATATACATCTTTACTGGAAATTTCAGAAATCTAAAGATCTCAGTAGCATTCAAGGATTCTGAGAGCTGAGATTTATGGTAGATAGGTAGGGAAAAAGGAGAGCACAGACTCTGGAAGCAGACTGCCTGGGTTCCTGTCCTGGCTCCACCCTCTATTAGCTGTGTGACTTTTGGCAGGTGCCTTAACCTCTCTGGACCTCACTTTCCACATTTCCGAAGTGGAGATGCTAATACTATTTACTTCACAGTGTTGCTGTAAATATTAAGTGAAGTAACATATATATATAAGTGCTTAGAACAGCCGACACTTGGTTCATGCTATAGAAGTGGACTCGGGCAGCTGTTGTAATGAAATGGGGAACCTTTTCTATAAGAAGGGTACCCAGGCTAATAACTAAGCCTCTGTCTAAATCTTGGATAAATCTTGGTCTTGGCCAACAAGACAAGGGTTGATTGCAAGGTCTGCGGCAAGGGAGGGTGGGGCCTTCGGAAAACAGAAATGAAGCTCCAGGTCTGGAGCAGCGGGCATGGTTGCCCCAGGGTGATGCCCTCTGGCCAGGGGCCGGAAAGGAGGAGCCCTAGGAGGCTCTCCCAGATTGGTCTGCCCCTCCCTCTCCTCAGCACCTCCTACCAGGGACCACTGCTGATCAAGCCTTGGCATGTTCACCTCATTCTCACATCAACTCTGCCCCTCAAGCCCCAGAGTTGCCAGGCCCCCTGTTACCCAATCCATTTTGCAGAACAGATGGCTGAGGCACAGAGAGGCTCAGTGACTTGCCCAAGTGCAGAGCGGAGACCAGAGCTCAGACCCAGGGCTCAGCACCTCCCACTCTTCTGAGGCTGCTCTTGGATCTTGGATAAACCCACCCTCCTCCTAACCTTGCCCCCACCCCTCCCTGCTGCCGCTGCCTAACTCGCTCACCTCTCCTCTGTCTCTCTCTTCCCCACCCTGCCGTCCCCTCCTCCCCTGCCCCACCCCCTCCCCCCACCGCAGGGCCCGAGGGCTGTAACCTGTTCATCTACCATCTGCCCCAGGAGTTTGGGGACGCTGAGCTGATGCAGATGTTCCTCCCTTTCGGTAATGTCATCTCCTCGAAAGTGTTTGTGGATCGGGCGACTAACCAAAGTAAATGCTTTGGTGGGTAAAGATAACAAACCAATTAGCTTCACCTAGGACAGGGTGGTGCTCGCACCAATTTACCGGTGTCCGACTGCTTTTAACCTGCTCCTTTACATCAGCCCCCTCCCCCACATGCTCCCATCAGCCCAGCCTCCAGCCTCCTCCCACCAGCCTTCTCTCTTCCACTGTCCTTTTTGCTCCTCACTTTCCCTGCCCACCTCTGCCCAGCTACTCATCCCCTGTGTCCCGGTCCAAGAAATGGATTTCCCTTCCCAGGCAAAAGGCCCAATTCCAACTAACTGAGAAAGGGAAGGGGCACTTTGGGCAGGGGAGGTTGGGGGCAGTTAGCAGAGCCTCAGGAGCACCCATTCTCTCAGCTGCCTCTCTTCTCTCAAAATCACAGTGGCCTGGCCTGAGCCCCGGAGTAAGTGTGGAGCCTGATCCTTGGGGCAGGGGAGTCAGCCCAGCCAAGGTCCCCACCCTTCCTGCTCCCTAGCCTCTTCTATCCACGTGCCTTTCCCGCCCCGTCCCCTTTTCCTGCCTGCCCTGCTCTCAGCTCCCCTCCTGTCGTACAGTGCACCCTCCTTCCCTCCTATCCCCTCTGGCCACCACAGCCGAGCCTTGTGAGAAGTCAGGAACAGAGGACTGCTCCCTGCCCTCAGGGAAGCCCAAGGTCTGAATTTAGATGAAAATCACCTACTTAACAGCAACGAGTCTACAAGGGACCTAGGAATGAAGTAGAAAGAAAGGCAGGTGGATGTAAATGGATGTCAAGGGGCGGGGAGGGAACTCCAGACAGAATAGAATGGACAAAGGTCTGGGGGCTGGGATGATGGGAAGAGTCAAAGGACACTGAAGGAGGAAACATCAAAGGAGATTGCAAGGAAAGAAGGGAGAACACTTGTGAGGGAGGCTCTGTGCTGGGGAGCCTTTTAACCATTCAGATGGGGATATTTCATCTGGCATGGTAGATAGTGAAGGGTAGTAGGAGGTTCTTAAGCTGGAAGTAATAGAATGAAAACGCAGCTTCTAGGAAATTCACCTGCTGCAAACTGACTTAGATGGGAGAGGGAGGGCTGGAGGGAGTATAGTTAACAGATAAACGCAGAACACCTAGTTAAATTTGATTTCAGCTAAACACTGAATACTATTTTTTAGTATAAGTGTATCCCAAATATTGCACTGGACATAGTGCAAACAGTATTTGGCATGCAATTACACTAAAAACGTATTCAATATTTAGGTGAAATTCACATTTATTTGGGTATTCTTTTATTTACTAAATCTGGCAACACTATCCAGGAAGCTTCAGGCCATCTCCTGGAATCCCACCTCACCCCCACATCGCTCCCCTCCACTCCTCCCCGATTTCTGTCCCACCCCCTCCTCTGTCTCCCTCAGCCCTGCCTTCTGGGGTCAGATCCACTCTTGAATCACTGAGGATTGAGGAGTCCAGTCTCAGTGGATTAGCTTCCCCAGATAGCCATGCACAGAGCCATTACTGAATCTGCCAGAAGCTGTGTCTGCAGGTTGCCCAGCAGGTGGTGGGGTTGTGAGGAGAGTGCAGGAGCTCCGCTGGCAGGGAGCCCAGGTCACAGCTTGGAAGTGGTGGAGGAGAGTCCAGTCAACAAGCACGTGTTGATAGCGTTCCAGTTTGCAGATGGTCATTCCGGAACCCCGAAGGGCACGGGGTCTCAGAGCCTACTCCCCAAAGGGATTAAGATCTTTCTACTGCTGCCCCTTCCCCTCGGGCAAGCGCCACAGGAAACTTGTGGTATTTCAGTGGCATAGACTTGCCCTAGCAACTCATTTTTCTTCGGATATGGAAAAGCAAAAGATAAAAACAGGGTTCCGCCCTCCCACTCTTTGGTATTTTCTCTTATGAATTACAATTTACGTATCTAAAAGCAACAAACTGGAAATCAGTTACATTTGCTCTTTAAGCAAGGCTCAAATGTTATGTAAAATAGAAGAATATTGTTAAGGGCCCAGAAAGCCTCTGTCTCCAGCCACTGCCTCCACCCAGCCTTGGGTGTTACAGCCCCATTTTTTCAAAGGCATTTACTTACAATCTGCCCCAAGCACTACTCTTGCCTAAATTCTTCAGGACCAACTTTCCCCCCCACCTCCCTGCTTTTTCTAAAAATCATCCTGTACACTGTACTCTGGCTTTCTCTTCTCTTGAACAAACTTCTGGCACTAGACATCTGAAGGCGGCCTTGAAATAGGAAGGTCTCCCACCAGCACCCTTGGCCCAATACAGCTGTTCCCAATTAAGCCACCTGAGTTCGCTCTCTCATTCTGGCAGCTTTATCTGCTACAGCTGTCTCAGAGGCCCTGGTGGAAGACCTAATTCTAGTACTCCGTCATGGGCAAGTCATTTAACTCTCTGAGCCTCAATTTCCTCATTTGTGAAATGGGGACTTTTAACAGTCAGCTCTCAGGATGCTGTGAGGGGCTTGGCTAGAGTAAACCCCCAGGTAGTGTCATCCCTTTGTTTCCAAAAGGAACCTCCCACAAAAGTGGTCTGTTGTCAGAGTGAACCCCTCAAAATCCCCACTTCCTCTTTATAAGCACAAACAGAATCCTCCAGAGGCCCCTGTGAATTTATGTGACGCATAAGTGTCTCCTAGTTTGGCAGATGGGCTGGGTCATAAGGAGGGCTGTGGGAATGTCAGGAGGGCATCCTGCCTTCGGGTTCCCAGAGGGCTGGGAGACAGGAATTTACTGGGATGGGAGGGGGGACTCTGGGGGACGGGAGAAGCCCTGGAAATCCTTAACACGGGAGTTGATACCCAGAGCCTATGATGGTGGTGGGGTAGGTCCAGTCTGATGGAGAGACAGGTCTCTGTCTCAATTGCTATCCGGTTAACAGGCAGTACTAATTAAGGAAGGAACGTTCCCTTGAGTCTCGAATTCTTCCCAACCTCTAGAACAGACTCCTTGAAACCCCCAAACTCCTTCCCTCTGTCAAGACCACCTCTGCCATAATCTCCCCTTCCTTTTTTTTTTTTTTTTTTAACCTCTGCCCCAAATAGTGCCACCAGCCCCTTTATCTTTCTCCTGCCTCCTCCCTGCTTTGCTCGAGTTTTGTTTCCTGCAAAAAGAGAGCTGCCAAGCCCAGGTGGCTGGGTGGAGTCAGAGCCCTCAGTGTGGCTGGACCAGCAGAGAAGGAGGGAGGGTGCAGCATGGCCCCTACAGTCAGGTGACCTAATCTGGGGAAGAGCAGTGTAAACAGATGCACCATTTGTACTTTGGAAACTGCTCTGGTCAGCTAAGGATTTGACATTAGATATCAGACATGTACAGGTGGCCAGGCCAGTGGATAAGAGAGAGGAGGTAGAAGAATGACTCCAGGCTAATCTCCAACTATGGATAAACCTAAATCTGCCCTATTTTTTTTTGTCATATAGACTTACACAGATGTTGGTTATGCGGCCCTGGGTCTGGCTGACCAATTCCATCTGTATTTCCATGCTTACATGTATGTGTGCAAACATATTTCTGTGTATACACATGTGGGCACACAAGATGCATGTGTACATTCATCCCCCCATCTCTGATGGCATGTGGCTGTGTGAGCAAATGTGAGAAAGCAGGGAGGAGAGGAGAGAAAGAAAAGAGGCTGGATGGAGGCAGTGTCTTGGGCAGAGGTGAAAAAGAGCCACCGGGTTGGGAGAGCAAGGAGTCTTAGAGGAGTGGAGAAGTCGCAGGCAGTCCCCAGGTGCCTTGGACAATTAACCAAGAAAACAGCTTCCACATCACATGGGGTCTGGCTGTAACATCTGTCCTTTGTATATCCAATGGTCGTTTAGGGACAAGCACCCCAACTGGGGGACTTCTGCAGGTTGGCCTGGGAACCTAACCAAGCTTAGTTTCACATATTTTGTAGGATATAAGTCTGTTTTCCAGGGGAAAGAGCCTCTAAAGTCAAATAAATACATGGAAATACTAGGTTAAAGAACACAATAAAGATCTATTTACTGGAGAATTTGGCCAGGCAGGGGATGTTTCATTTTGCTATTGTGCCTTGAACTGTCATAGAGGGGTCTGGCTATAAACAAATGTGACCACAGAAACTTCTTTGAGAAATGCTGATGTGAGCATCTCTTTAAGAAGAGCTGACTTCCAAATTAAGCTGGAACATGACCCACCCCCATCCCTTTTCCAGAAGGTGACTGGGAGTGGCAGATGGTTTTAAATCCACTCTTGGGCTCTTGGGAGGAGCAAATATGTGAAAAGCACTATTGCCATCCTGGCTGCAAAAAAAGGGCTCTCAATTTTTACTAAAATATTAATTGTTACTATGATTACTATAGATATCATGAGGAGTATTTGGGAGAACTTCAGTTGGTGCTTGCTTAGTCCCAGGAAAGAGCACCTGCTTCTAGGGCTTGGGATTTTACAGGAGAAAAATGGAAGGTGCCGGCAGCCCCCGGGTACGAGGTGGTGGGATAATGCGAGTCGGCCTGGATTTACCCGTGTCACCGGGAGCCTGGCTGGGGGTAGCCTCCACCGGAGGGCCGGGAGCTGGGGCGGAGGGGCCACGAGGACTCTGGACCTCTGGCCCTGCCCTCACCGGCAGGCCGCATTCGCGAGGGGGGCGGCCCGACACGCCAGGGGAGAAGTCTTCTCCGCGCTGCCTCCCCTCCCTCCCCCTCGCACTCCTCTCTCTCCCCAGGCCGGCACCCTGTGCCCTCCCGCTGCCAGGCCCCCTCCTGTCAGGGAGGACAGTGTCCAATAAACTCCTCCACCCGCAGGTGTGTCCGCCCTCTCCCCCCCTACAGGAGAGGGCTGAAGTGCCCGGGACGGCCGGGGTGGGGGGTGGGCACCTCTCTGAACCCCGCCACGCCGCGGGCGCTCCAGCTGGGGGAGTGGGTGCCCTGGCGAGTGGCACCGGCCAAAGCCGAGGTGTGGCCAGGCAGCTGGGGCGGCACGGCCGAGCCCAGGTCCACGAAGAGGGGAGGCTCGGAAGCGCCCACCCCGGGAGGGCCACACGCACGCGGGCTGGAGTTGGGGCGCAGGGTACCTGGCGGGGGCGCGGGCGCCTGGCCCTGCCTGACTCCGAGGCCCGGCCGGGCTCGGGGGCGGGACCCCGAGGGAGGAGGAGGAGGAGGAGCCTCGCGGTCTCCCCCAGTTTCCCGCCCCTCCCGGGCTCGGCGGGGTCTCCGGCGGGGCCGCCACTCTCCCAGCTCTGGTCCTCCGGCCCGCCGACCTCCCCCTCCCCCCGCCTCGGCGGCCCCGGGGCGGCCCCGTGGAAACCCAGGCCCTCGTCCCTCGTGTCTCGCCAGGCTTCGTGAGCTTCGACAACCCGGCCAGCGCGCAGACCGCCATCCAGGCCATGAACGGCTTCCAGATCGGCATGAAGAGGCTCAAGGTGCAGCTGAAACGGCCCAAAGACGCCAATCGCCCGTACTGAGCGCCGGCGGGAGCGCCCCCCGGGGGAGATCAGGACTCGCACAGGTAACTGGGAGCGGCCGGGGCGCGGGAACGGGGAGGGGGGGTGGGAGGGGACACCGAACGGACCCGCCGCCTCCTCCAGCCTCCTTGGGCTGGACCCTCGCTTGTGCCTTGGACCCGCTGCGCCCGGCCCACCCTGCTCTTTGCCCGCGCCTACTCGCAGGCACAGAGCTGTGGCCATCCCGTCAGAAATGGGCATGGTCACCCCCTTGACTCAAGGCCAAGAAACCTGAGGGTCAGGCTAGAGAAAGAGGAGCAGGTGTAAGGGAGCCATTCTGAGAAGGGGGGAGCGAGTCTTGGGCGGCATCTCCAGGTCTACCCTGGCATTCATGTTTGCCAGAAAACCCTAGGGCAAGCAGGTGGCCAGCTCAGGCCCAGGAGAACCTGGGTGCAGAACAGGTCCTGCTGGGGCCTTCGCTAGACTCCTTAGCCCCTCTCCCCAGTTCTCCTTCCAGAAGGGCTAGCAGCTTTTAGACACTAGCCTCCCCTCCCCTTCCAAATCCCTATAGCTCAGTCAGGAAAGGAGAGATAGGAGTTTTCAAAGGGAACTTGAGCAAAAAAAACAAAAGAGGATGCAACCAAAGCCAGTGAGCCGTGCAGCGCTGGAATCCCTTACCCTGACTGCTCTTCGTGGGTCATGATGGGTGATTGTCGGTCACCTTCTCCTGCCCAGCAGCTGGAGACACTGTCAGCCACTCCTCTTCCAGGCCAAGTGTTCCCCTAGATGGGGATGGGATTGAGGTGGGGGTCTCACCATCCTGCTGCCTCCTCGGAGTCAGTGCGGCTCTGCCTCTGCCCTGGTTTCCTGTCTTTCCTGCTGCCCCTGCCCCTCTGGCTGCTTTAGGCCCATGGTCTTGTGTTAAGGTAGGAGTTTCTGCAAGAGGAAGGAAAGAGTCAGGAAGAGCAGGCAAAAACATAGACGTGGCCGGGTCTGCCAGTGGGTAACACCCTACCCTGGCCCTGCCCAGCTTCAAGGCCTTGCCATCCAGTTTCCTCACACACCCTGGGCTCCAGACCAAGGGGTAGGTTCCCAGAATCCTAGCACTGCCGCTGTTGGGTTGGAGACCCCACGAAGCAGCCTGACTCCACTGGGAGGCCTGTCTCTCCCAGGCCTGGGGTTTCGGCTCTGAGTAATTCTGTGTGCAGTGTCTGATCTGAGCCCTGTAGGCATGGATGTAGCCTTGGGCCTGGGCCCACTCTGCCTCGAGCCCAGCTGAGTTTTGGGCCCTGGCATCTGGACTGGTTCGGCCTGGCTGTAATGTTCTCACCCAGGGCGGTGCGATGGCGCTTCCCCACTTGGGTCAGTGAGCCGCGGCTGGTCCGAGGCGCGCTTTGCTGCACTGGAGGGTGGCAGGAAGCGGGTACCCCTGCGGGAAGAGGTGCAGCTGTCCTGACTGAAGAGAGTAGCGAGATGGGCACGTGCAGACTCCTAGGGACTGAATAAGTCTGAGAATGTCTTTGTGTGTCTGGGGCCAAGGGTGTGTGAGACATGAGGCTGTGCAAACATGCCTGAAACTGACAGTGTGTGAGAATGTCCCCTCAACTGAGCTTTGAGGAGAGGGGTCACGTGCTATTTAGGTTTGAATTCCTAGTGCCTTGTACTGTGCCTGGACACTGAAGGGCAGTTGGATAAAAGGTGGGGGAGGGAAAAAGAGTACACAGCAGGGTGGGAAGGAGTGGGCACCTGTGAGAAGCTCAGTATTGGTGCTGGGGGGACCAGGAGGGGTGTCCCCAGAGGGTCCCTTAGTTGCAGTTGCTGTAGCTGACCCCTAATGCTACTATATTCCTCATTTTCCTAGGCCACTTCTTCTCCAGAGGGAGTCCCCATCATTCGGACTTCCCGGGTGGGTCTGAGGGCTTTGGGGAAAGGTTGGAGATGCAGAGGAGGGTGGCATTTCAGAATTTGGCCCTGGTGTGGATGCGGGAGATCTGATGTTGGCAGAACAAAGAACCCAGCTCAGGTGGGCAGGTAGGTCAGGCATCTGTGGATGAAGAGGAGCTGGGGAGGGTTTCTGTGAATGTTGAGCTGGAGATCAGGTGTAGGCTCAAAATAGTCTCCTTTCAGCCACTTCACAATTTATCCACAGTGATATTTCCGGGTCCTAGGCCTCCCTTCCACCATCTCTGAAGGAAAATCAAGCCTGGAGTAGAAAGCTGCTGCATGTAGAAGGCCAGGGGATTGAAAAGCTTGCAAATAAGCCTGGTGCATGGGCTTCAGCTCACACCTGAGTGCTATCAGGGGGCTAGGGGTTGGGGCCAAGCTCAAGGATGTTCAGGAGGAGAGGATCAGCTCTGGAAAATAGTGAGGGATGGAAAAGGAGGAAGTGGAGTAGGGAGGTCAGCAGGGCAACAGTGATGACAGCAGGGACTGGGGATCCAGGGCTAAGCACTCACCTCTCATGGACTCTCTTCTTT
>PVIY010061909.1:0-11062 GCA_004026745.1 Myrmecophaga tridactyla | reverse complement strand
TTCAGTTGTCAACTTGGCCAGGTGAAGGCCCCTAGTTTTGTTGCTGCAGACATAAGCCAATGGTACATGAACCTCATCTGTTGCTAATTACATCTGCAGTCGGTAGGAGGTGTGCCAGCTGCAATGAATGACGTTTGACTTAGTTGGCTGGTGCTTAAATGAGAGAGCATAATATAGCACAGCCCAAACAGCTTGGCATTCCTCATCTCACAGCTCAGCCTAGGCCTTTGGAGATGTAGAAGGAAATCATCCTGGGGAAAGTTGTTGGAACCTAGAGGCCTGGAGAGAAGGCCAGCAGAGACCATCTTCTGCCTTCCCACATAAGAAAGTACCTCAGTGGAAAGTTAGCTGCCTTTCCTCGGAAGAACTAACACAATAAATCCCCTTTTATTAAAAGCCAATCCATCTCTGGTGTGTTGAATTCCAGCAGCTAGCAAACTAGAAAACCCAACAATTCAAACCCAAACTAAATTTGTTTTAAACAATTATTTTCAAAACCATTAAAACTGGGCGGCTGCCGTGGCTCAGCAGGCAGAGCTCCGACCTGCCGTGCTGGAAGTCTTGAGTTCGATCCCTGGTGCCTCCTGCCCATATGCAAATTTAAAAAAAAAACCATTAATACTTTACAAATCAAATACTGTTATATTTACCTTCACTTTATATTTTCAGTGTCATTTATACCCATGTTATATCTAGGGTCATTTATATCCAGCAAACATGAATATAAACATAAATAAATATTTACATTTAAATAATTATAAATCAATGAATAAATATTAATAATAATAAGCCCTCTGTTATTATATTTTTGCCCATATAATTTTATTGCACTAGGTTGCTGGCAAAATATTATTTCTCTGTGTGCATGTGAGTTAATTTTCCTATAAAGTCTTTATTTTACTCTCCTATTGGAAAGTTGTTTTCAGTGACTGAACTCTGGGATAAGGTTTATGTTTCAGTACTTTAAATACATCTTTCCATTGTCTCTGGCTTGTATCGTTATAGATGACAAGTCTCTTAAAAACATTTTTTCTTCTATATGTGACATATAGCTTTCTTTTAATGCCTTCATGATTGTATACTTATCTTTGCCTTTCAGGAGTAAAAAAATAAGGTCACTTGGTTTGCTTTTTACATTTATCCTTTCCAGGAGTTTGCTAACATTTGTGACCCTATGATTTGATGTCATTCATTAATTTTGGGAAAATGTTGGCTATTATTCCAGAAATATTATTTCTGCTCAATTCCTTTTCTGTTATTTTTTTCCAAAGCAGTTTTATTCCACAGTTTACAACCCATCCAAAGATTGCAATCGATGACTGTCAGTGTAACCACAAAGCTGAGCCTTCATCACCACAATTTAAGAATATTTTAATACCTGGAATAAGGGAAAAAAACATACTCCCTTATCTCTGTTTTACTGACCTTGGAATGGAACCTTTGTTACAATTGATTAAAGATAAGGAAGGGATGCTTAATTTATGCGAAAAAATTTTCCTCTCTGTTCTTCTAGAATGCTTACATAATGCATAGCCAATTATTTGGTATATGCCACAGGTATTCAATAATTTTGTTCTTGTTGTAGTTTTTATCCTCTAACTTTATTTTTATTTGGTTAATTCCTATTGGCCTTTCTTCAATTCACTCATTCTTATCTCATCTATACTGACTCTACTTATGAACCTGGTGAAGGAATTCTTTATTTCTCATAGAGCACTTTTGTGCATTTCCTTTATAAAACTTCATTTCTAACCTTTCACTGTACACTACTGTATAATATCATCATATTTCTGATGTTGCTGATAGGGTGATGTGAGAATTAAGACAGACACAGATTTCTGAAAATTGGAGAAGGGGACTCTTGAACTCCTAGAGCCAAGAACCCTTTGTTAGCTTTGCTCCAGCTATTTATTTGAGGTTACTTCAAAAGGCAAGAGGAAGTAACATCAAGTTAATCTTTAATGTTAATTATAATTAAACAAATATGTAAAATACAAGAAAATGCAAAACCTTTTAAGCTAAGTTGTTTTTCTGTGGAATCTCTTCAAAGAATAGCACATTCTAACCCCCAACTCTTTTACCCTTTAAAGCTTCCTTGTAGGAGACGAGCCACCTGCAGTGGTCCTCAAGAGCTAGTGATCCAGTGTCTCGGGTCACCCTCTCAAGGTTTAGCCTGAAGGTCAAAAGTTCTGTTTCCCACACTCTGATGAAATTTCTCACGAGTCCTTACGTGTTGTTTATCCTATCCACTAGATCTTTGAAGCAAGTTATCATGGTCTTAAGCCAAAGACCACTAGGAATACATGTGGTTCAGCTATTTGACATTATTTTTCAATGTAATCAAGAACACATCCATGTGGAAATGTGCGATTTTTAAGTAAGAGGGTGTTAGACAAACTATAGCACAATTTGGACTTTTTTTTATAAATAAGGGGAGGTTACAAGGAAGCAAAAGACTCCTCTATATTGGATGCTTTCAGAAAGCAGGAGAAATGCTATGATTGGGTGTTTTAATTAATCCTATCTATTTTTAGGACAGCCTAGGGTAAGAACATAGTAGTTGGCAAGGTAAGAGCAGTCCCTCGCTTGATACAGGAGGAGGATGTATGGTATTTTGAGGATTGCATAGTGATTTTATCTTAATATCTTTTAGCTTTCTCCTAGTCTTTCTCTTGAACACTTGGTAGAGTTCTGCAGAGAAGATACTGAAAGTGAAGGAAAACCCCTGAAATCTAGACTTCTCTTCTTCTATCAATTAAGTCTAGTCCCCAGTTGACTTTAGCAATTCTTCATAATTTAGTTGATTTCTTCAAAGCTGGTGGTGCTATGTCCAATTATTTGTTTTTACCCTCTGACATAGTTGAAATGATTCATGTGTCACATCTCCCCTTTGATGGCTATACCCCTCTTTGCTGTTCAAATTACTTGCATGTGTCCAACCTCAATTTTCTGCTGGAGTTACAAAAAGGTATGATTTTCAGAACACTTTATTTGACTTTTTAAAAATCGTTGAAATTGGAAGAATATTTTTGTTCTACATTCCCTTCTCAATTATATCTATTATGGTTGCTTTCAATATCTCCTGTGCCAGTCTGAAACTGTCACGTACTCCATAAAAGTCATGTTCTTTAATCCTCACTCAATATTATTGTGTAGAATCTTCTTTACTAAGTTTCCTTGGAGATGTGACCCACATAATTGTCAATGGAACCTTTTGATTAGGTGGTTTCCATGGAGATATGTTTCACCTATTTAAGGTGGGTTACATATTAGAGTCCTTTGAGAAAAAATCATTTTTTAAAAGCCTCAGAGCCCACAGAGACAGAGAACTCTGAAGATGAAGACAGAAAATATACATGGGGAAGTTGTTTGGAATGAAAAGCCAAGAACGCAACAAATGCTAGCCACATGTCTCACAGCTGAAAGAGGTGTTCTGGACACATCAGCCTGTCTTAAGTCAAGGTATCCCTCCCTGGATACCATTGTTTAGACATTTTCATACCTTCAGATCTGTAAACTTGCAACTTAATAAATTTCTTCTTAAAAAGCTGTTCCATTTCTGGTATATTGCATTCCTGCAGTTTCACCAAACTTAAATATCTCCTTTCTGTATAATTCCATCCTTGCCATAATGACATTTATCTGGAGTTCTAGTTCTGTACTTTGAAAATGGAATGCAATATCAGAATCAGTATAGTAGAACTGATCTTCTCCACTTTGTGTTCCAAATGTTCTCCTTCTTCTTCACCCTCTTCTTCCTTTTCTTTTTCTTCATTTTATCTATCTCTTCTCCTTCTGCTTCTACTTCTCTAACTTCTCCTTCTTCCCTTCTTGTGTCTACCTTTACCTCAGTTTCTCCTCCACCTCTTGCCTCTCCTCCATATTTTACTCATCTCCCTCCAGCTTTTATAACCTCTACTTCTAATTTTAGTAACTTTATTTTATTGATCACCCAGGATCAAAACAAATTTGAATTATTTGTCAAATCTACTGAAAGAAATTCTTCCCTACTTCTTAAATACATTCTTTTATCTCCTATTCTGCCATTGACTCAATTAAGATTTCATAATATATGATTAAGAGGCCTGAAAGTCTGTGGGCAAGATGATAAGTTAAATTTGCTGTTTCATCCTGCATATTAAAGTGCTTAAAATAAGGGTCTCTGCAGTCAGGAAATTTAGTTTTGAATGTTGGTATGACTCATATGAGCTATGTGGTTTTGAACAAATAAATTAAATGCATATGCTTCCATTTTTCATGTGTGATCTTTGATGGTGAGAATAGATCTCCCCTTTGGAGTTTTTATGATGGTACAATGACTTCATATATGTGAAAATAAATTATATATTTTCCAGTAACTAATAAGCATCACAAAAATGCTAACTACAACTATTAGCTTTTACTCATTTTTAACCCCCAACATTCATTATCAATACATATTTTCTGAGTAAACTAAATATACAGGAAATTACATTATGACATTGATACAACTGTGGACACCAAAAAATGTTGCCTTTAAGTAAGTTACAATGTCAAAGGAGTGACAATTCTAGCTAGTAATCAAGTATTCATGCTAACAAATATTAAATAATGACTATGTTAAGGGATAAAAGAGAGAAATTCACTGTAAGAATGGAATTGAAAGAATTATTTCTTGAAGGAAATATAATTGAACTGAGATACAAAGAGTGAGAGGTTTATCACTTGAGAGTAAAATGCACCATTTTTCATATTGACTTGCTAAGCAGAAAAGCATGGACAGTGTGTATTCTCAACACTTTGTTCTACTTTATCTTAATAAAAAGATATAATACAACTTACATGCAGATTAACTTTACGCAATTTATGTAAATTATGTGTTAAATTAATGGTCAAATGTTTATATGCAAAGTATGTACTCCTTTGGCCCAAGTGCTGGTTTCTTTCTTTTTCTTAGAAAAATTATTTTTGTTACTCTGAAAGAGCAACTACATTTATATAACAGGTGTTCTAGTTTGAAAGCTGCCAGAATGTGATATACCAGAAATGGAATGGCTTTTTCAAAAGGGGAATTTATTGATTTGCATGTTTACAGTTCTAAGACCTTGAAAATGTCCAAATTAAGGCACAAATCTGAGGTTACCTACCTTCACTTAAGAAAGGCCAATTAAGTTTGGGGATCCTCTCTCATCAGGGAGGGCACTTGGTGGCATCTGGTAGTGTTCTCTCCTTGCTTCTTATTTCATGAAGCTCCACCAGGGGTATTTTCCTTCTTCATCTCCAAACATCTCTGGATGCATTGACTCGGTTCTAGTGGCTCTGAAGCATTTTCCAAAATGATTCTCTCTTAAAGGTCCCCAGTAAGCAACCCCAACTTGAAAGGGTGGAGACAAATCTCCATGGAACCATCTAATCAAAAGTTACCACCACAATTGTTGGGTCACATCTCCATGGAAACAATAAAAAGTCCCACTCAGCTATATTAAAGGAGGATTAAAGGACTTGGTTTTTCTGGGGTACAAAACAGATTCAAACTGGCACACCAGGGAACAACCATGGATAACATTTTGCCTCATTAATTAGAAAATGTAAGTGCAATGGAAGAAATCATAAAATGTTCTGAAATGCTGTAAAGATTATTGTTGTAAGAAATGGATATTTATAAATCCTTTGAAAGAGTTTAGTCTAGAAAAACTCAACTCAAAGATCATAATTAAGAAAGCAAATGTTATGATGCTGTGGTTCCACACAACTAGATTCCTTTATAAAACATAAGAACATTTATACTGTGTTTTGTTTCTGAAAATTTTTTAAAAGGGTATTTTGTGTATAGATGAAACAACACTCTGCCATCAAACATGTTTGATCTGATGAGGTATATGAGTTCTCTTTGTATAACATAATAGCAAAAGAGGTCCTGAAAATTATTGAATTGGATCTGAAATTCAGACTCAAGACACTTTGATTGCCTTGTTTTCATGAGGTTGTATTTGGTGAATTCACAGGACAACCACCCCTGCTAGGAAAAGTTAATGTAAATTGAAGGAAAAGTAAATTTCCACTCTTAATATCCCTTCAAATAAACAAATCTTAGAACAAAAATAAATGAAGAAGAATAAATAAGGCAGAAACAGGTATGTGTAGATGTAAGGGGATATCATTTTTCAAGGTTCTGCTCACTGGGTGTAAGTTTTGAGGAATGATGACAAATAAAAGTTCTTTTCTTAAAGGCAGACATAAAGGAAGAGCTAGGAATTGAGCAAGAATTTGAAATAAAGGAAACCCCAGAGGTAGTCTAGTTAGCTTTTCAGATTGTGGTCCATCTTTTCAGAGTAACCAGTTTTAAGTCATTATTCAAACTGTATTTTGTTTTCCTTGAGCCTTAATAATATACTCAATAAATATTTCTATATTATCTCAATATAACTTTGAAAGTTGCAGAATGGATCTAGTAAACTTTGGTAATTGGACAATTGTTGGCCACAGCTATGACCCTAAGGAATGTTAAAGTAAAACAAGAAAGAGAAAGGGATCAGGGGATCCAGAGACATCAGTCTTCAGACAAGTTTATTTTCAGCCAAGTACAAAATTATATACTAGAAAGAAAGGTGATAAAGGTTGTTTGCATGCAAAAGCTATATAATGCAAAAGCAAGTTCCAGGAAGTAAATACTGTAAATTTGTAAAATAAATAAATAAGTAAATCTGTTAATGTTAGGATGTTAATTTCCCTTAAACAAGTCTCTTCCGCACCTCATTGTGTTTTATCTGCATATCTCAGCTTCTATTGAAGTTCCAGATACTGAAAGCTCAAGTCTGCATTTCCTCTTAGACTTGTGTTTGCAAGCTTTAGTTTAAACATCAACCATTTAACTCCCACATTTCCCCCTTTTTTGTAAAGCTATGGTGACTGTGCCTGTCTTAGGTTGCTCTTATTCTCTGAAGTAACGGTTTTACCCATCATTGACTACCAGCCAAGTGCTATAGCTTATTTAGGGAAGGAGTTTAAAGCTTTTACAAACATTATGTTGAGAGCTTGCATTCGTTTATGAATAGGAGATATGACAGATAGCAAACGGTGCTTCAGGACACTTAAGAGGAAAAGAAGAGGTATAAAAACTAAAATTCCTATTCCCAATGTTGTCAGAAATTGAGAAGATTTCCACCAATAAACAGGAGTAAGATTTTTTAGCTCTTGGGTAAGTGATTGTATAACATCATCTTTTTAGGCTATAGTTAATTATTCTGAGATAATTTTAATACAGATTGATTATATCTTAAAGAGGGTAATACAAAAATTGCTCTCATTCCAGTCACATTTTTAGCTTTGTAAAAAAATTAAATTATACATTTGATCTCCAATATGAACAATGCCAATTCTATATCATTTAGTCTATTATTAATTTGCTCATCAATATGAGATGGACTATGCCACAGTTCACTGACATTTTTATGCCATTCTCTAACATAATGCTGTTTCTGTATAGTTTGATACAATGCAGTTACAGTGTCTGCAGCCACTGTGATAATTCCAATGATTCCAATGACAGCTGCAATAATAAGTCCAATAATCTCTTAGTCCTTTTCAGATATTCTTTTGCCAAATGGATCAGAACTTGTGTTTCTGGAGAGGATTGCCAAGATCTTGACATCTGCACCGGCAGCATACCTGTTCTTCTTGCTGTTACAATTGTCTCATTTTCCTGCAACATAAACGCTTGGAAACAAGTGAATAGAGAACAAATCTCACAATTACACGTTTGATTTCTTATATACATATGACTTTAACAAATACATACGGATTTCTAGTACATATTTGCATATAGTGTTTATAGCTGCTATTTAAAGAGCAGTTATAGTTACTAGAATTCACTATAAAAATTGGCCCCAGTCCTAGGAAAATTTTCTATCAATTTCTTTGACTAACATTATATTGATCATCCCATAGATTTGGCACAAATCATCCTCTATGTATTAAACTCTGATTTAGCTTGCCTGCCCATATAGTCTGAGTTATCTTCAAGTTAGAGATGAGAGGCCGCACAGAGGATGCATCTCTTACAATTCCATAGGAATCATTAATTACAATAACTGCTCGATACATATGATGTAACTGCCATCCATTCCAACTTTCTTTCCCATCTAACAGGCAAGTATCATTTGATTCCATAGAGTCCTGCATATGCATCTTTCTAAAAATTGAAGAGTTAAATTTGATACCATTTTTCTTCTTCTTTAAGTCATTTTGGAAGTCTTGAATCTACTGGATTTGGGAATCCTAAGCTAGTATTCAGGTATTTTGGTAAAGTTGGATCTGTCCATGTTAGGGCTAGCAGCAAAGGTGGGTTAGGAATATAAGCCCAATAAGTATAATTATGTCTCTGTCCTTCAGCAATTAAAGTTATATGTCCTATAATGTACATTACCCATTTAGTTATTTTCATCAGGGTCGACATGTCTGGGTTTTATTCTTTTTGAGGGAATCCAAACTGAGGTTTGTCATCTGTAATGACAAGAGCAAATCCTCTACCCCATACCTTTATCATGCCTGGCTTCCATAAATCATCCTTAACCTCTTTCCAATAGATTGGCTGCATCTGCAGTTCTGTTTGTGTCATATCATTTTTCTTTTCCAAATTACTAAAATGTTGTTCTGCAGAAGTCTGTGATGAATTATCATAAATGTTTAAAAAATTTAAAGTAAACAATGCTCTTGCTAATTGATCTTTTGGTGTACTTATTTTCATAACATCATCCTCCTGATGTCCCCTTTTTTGTTTGTTGAGCATAGACTTTAGCATCCAGTTTGTTCATTTAATAATTCATTGCCCAGAGGGATTGTGCGGAATTCCTGAGATATGAGTAATATGAAAAGTAGTACAAAATTTATGAAATTGTTTTCCTGTATAAGCAGGACCATTGTCCATTTTTATAGACTGAGGGCATCCCATAAGAGCAAAAACATTAAGTAAATGTGATTTAACATGGCAGAAACGTTCTCCAGATTGTGCAGTAGTCCAGATGAAATGAGAAAAGGTGTCTATAATAACACGTACATATTGTATTTTACTGAAATGTGAAATATGAGTAACATCCATTTGCCAAAATTTATTTACTTTTTGACCTCAAGGATTAACCCCTGATGCAAATGGGAGTGCATTTAAAAGTCCACAAGTTGGACAAGTTCTAAGAATGTCCTGAGCTTGCTGATTAGATAAAGATGGAAATTTCTTTTGCAGCCCTTTGCTATTGATATGAGTCAATTTCTGAAATACTGTGGTATCCCGAATTACCCCCACAAGAGTATCTGCTTGCTGATTTTGTAATGACAAAAGACCAGGAAGATTAGTATGAGCTTTTATATGCATGATAAAAAGAGGATTAATTCAACTTCTGACTAATGTTTGTAAATGTAAAAACATTCTGGACAATTCATCTCCTTCAAACAAAGAAGCTGTCTCAACGTGAGTAACTGTTTGGCAGACATAAACAATATTAAGAGATTGTGGAGAATTTTTGCAATACTTGAATTACAGCTGCTAATTCAGTGCGCTGGGCTGAGATATAAGGTGTTTTCCAACTTTTGTTTTTCCCTGGGGTGACATATGTAGCCTGTCTGTTACTACTACCATCAGTAAAGATGGTAATGGCTCCTTTTAGAGGAGAAGCCCAAACTAATTTAGGCAAAATCCATTGAGTTCTTTTTAGAAATTATAAAAGTTTTGATATAAGCTAATGATTATCAATTTGTCGTTTAAAGTCACTAAATGCTATTTGCCAAGAGGTACTGAAAATATATAGACTTTGAACCTCTTCCTTTGTGAGATCACACCCTATGCGATTAGGATTGTGACCTCTTATTTGATACTATCTTTGGTGACCTTTGGCTATTAAAGAAATGTTTTTTTGCAAATATGTATTTAAACGTTTTTGTCGATTGTTTGGCAAAAAAAAATCCATTTTAAAACACCATCTTGCCAAAATAGGCCTGTGGGAGATTGCAAGGTAAAGAAAATAATAAAATCAACAGGCTTTTCTAGATCTATTTGAACAAGTTTGTCCTTCCTGAATGCATTGTTCAATTAATTGTAACTCTTGTTCAGCTCCAGCTGTTAATTGTTTTTTTGCTTAATAAATCAGAATCTCCTTGTAAAATATTAAACAGATTCTGTAACAACATGTGATTAGGAATCCCTAAAGTGGCAGGTAGCAAAAATGAATGCAGAGTGTCAATAGTGACGTGTACCCACAGTAAATGACCAGATTTTTTAAAATGAATTCATTGGATTGTTTAAAAAGGAATGCAAGAATGTGGATTCTTTATAATTGGCTGTGCATTTTTGGTGATTTTAAATTTATGGCATGCAGTTTTTATGATATTTTCCCAAAATTATTGGCCAAATTCCAATTTGTTTATATGACTGGGCCTAGTTGGGTCCTCTGGGAACTGGCTAGGGACCAAGAGGAGCTTCCTGGGACTTAGATATTTTTATTAAAGTACACCTCCTTCTGGGAGGATAGCCAGTCCTCCCAGCTAAAGTGCACATTTTAATTGTTTCTTACCAAGGTCATGCGATAGCAACATCAGTTGCATGTAATGGCAACATCAGGTGAACAAAACAGACTCCACAAGTATATTCTTTCCTTGCATTCAGTCCTCAAATCTGATCTGCTCCCAAAATAAGCCATGGTTATTTTGGGATAAATTTAGTTTATACATATGTAGTTTATATAAATTCTGAACAAAGCATTAAGATATTTTGGCTTAAATAATTTAAGTATTTATATGATTTGAATATTATTTAGTCAGTAATAGATTTATTTACAGCAATAAGATTAATAGATTAAGCCACCTGGTTTGGGCAAGAAAAGAATCAGTTTTGTTTTTGCCAGTATAATGATACCCAGGAGAAAATCAGTATTTTTTTATACAGATAACAACATGATAAAAGTTAACATAAGTTATTTTGATAAAACACAGACTCTTTGCTTTTTACACTAATTATTTAGAAGAAAAATTTTTATATCTTCATCAGAACAAGCTAAAACTCCAAGAAAACATTGTCATTTTAGACTCATTAACT
>PVIY010061908.1:0-11056 GCA_004026745.1 Myrmecophaga tridactyla | reverse complement strand
TTGCATGTCATACTTCATTTTTCCTTTGTCTGCTTTCACATTTCCTCTTTATCTTGGACAATGATATTACTGGGTGTGTTTTCTTTGTATTTATTCTGCTTGGATCTGAATGTTTTAGATAAAATTTGGGAAATTAAAAACCTTTATTTCTTTGATTATTTTTCTCCCATTTTGCCTCTCTTCTCCTCATAGGACTCAAAATGCACATATACTGTTTTTTTTAATATTTTCTCACATGAGCCTGAGGCTAAGTTAATTTTTTCTCCAAATTTTCTTCTTCCTTTCTCTTGTCCAGATTGGATAAATTCTATCAATGTCTTCAATTTACTGATTCTTTTTTTCTGCCAAGCTCATCTGACAGATTTTAATTTCTGTAAATGTGCTTTTTAAATTCTAGAACTGTTATGTGGTTCTTTTATATGCTTTCCATTTCTTAGCTAAGACTCTCTATTTGCTCATTGATACCACATCTTTCCTTAATTCTTTGAAATTATTTATATCTGCCTTAAATTCTTTGTTTACTAAATCAAACTTCTGGACGACAAAGTTGGAGCGGGTCTATCTTTAAGAAATTATTGCTTTTCTTTGACTGTTGGCCATAGTTTCTTATTTCTTTGTATATCTAGTAATTTTTTTATTGTTTCCTGGCCATCATGACTGATACTATGCACAGCCTCTGAATTCTGTTCTCATCCACTGAAAAGCATTGATTTTTGTATCAGTAGTAATTCAGTAACTGGTTGGTCACCATGTATGTATATAGGCTTGATTGTATCTTTTCTCAGGGTGATTTGTAGAAAGGCATGTCCCAGGGCTCTCTAGCTTGGGCAACTCAACTTCCACTCTCTCTCTCCCCTAAGATCCTCTTGCAACATCGGTTTAAGCTTTGTTAAGGGGGCAGTCCTACTCTAGGATGTGATCTTCGCACCTAAGGTAAAATCTTTCTGGTATGTCAGTTTTATGCCAGGCATGATGATGAGATGTTCCAGTTTGCTACCCGCTGGAATGCAATATACCAGAAACATAATGGCTTTTAAAAAGGGGAATTTAATAAGTTTCAAGTTTACAGTTCCAAGGCTGAGAAAATGTCCCAATTAAGACAAGTCTATAAAAACATCCTATCTAAGGTATCCAGGGAAAGATATCTTGGTTCAAGTAGGCCAATGAAGTTCAGGGCTTCTCTCTCAAGTGAGAAGGCACAATGGCAAACACAGTCAGGGTTTATATCTCATCTGGAAAGGCATGTGGCAAACACGGCATCATCTCCTAGCTTTCTCTCTTGGCTTCCAGTTTCATGAAGCTACCCAGGAATCATTTTCCTTCTTTATCTCCAAAGGTCACCGGCTGGTGGACTCTGTACTTTGTGGTGCTGCAGCATTTTCTGCTCTCTTTGAATCTCTCACTTTCTTCAAAATACTTCTTTTTTTATAGGATTCCAGTAAACTAATCAAGACCCACCCAAATCTGTGGAGACACATCTCCACCTAACCCAGGTTAACAACCACTCTTGATTGAGTTACATTTCCAGGGAGATGTTCTAATTACAGATTCAAACATATAGTATTAACTAGGGATTATTCTGCCTTTATGAAATGGGGTTTTGATTAAAACATGGCTTTTCTAGGGTACATACATCCTTTCAAATCAGCACATATGTCTACAGTATCTTTCCACACCAGCTGGACTGGAATTCTAATGCCCCTCAGCATAACTCTATCGTCTCTGCCCTGTACACTTGGATAAGACTTAAACAGTCTCATTCTGAGTATGTTCAGTCCAGCCCACAACCAAGGATTCTTGAGGAGCTCCCATATGGACTTCTGCAGCTCCTTACATTTCCTTCCTCTCCTGCCCCAACAGATCCCAGCATTTTCAGCTTTGCCAAGCTCTGACCTTTGCCTTCTCAGCTCAGTCTGGTTCTCATTCTGTACTTGAACATCAACATCCTGCTTATTTTCACAAAACTAGCCCATGCAGAGTGACAGGGTGATCAAGGAACTCATTATATGTTTCCCTTCTGTCAGTGACCACATTCTTGTAATGCCCCCAATACTCACTTAACATATTTTGTCGTGTTTTATTTCTGTTTGCAATGTTAGATTAGTTCAGTAACAATTACATTATTATAGTAAGATACATTTAAAAGTCTGTTAAACATCAATATCCTATAAGACAGAATAGTTTATACATAGTGCATATGTTTTATGGGCAGATTCTGTGTTAAACAATTTCTTAGCCTCATCTCATTAAATTTTAATATCAACCTCGGAAATCAGATTACGTCTTACTGTCCACATTTTAATGATTAAGACTAAGACTGAGACAAGATGGCTTATTCAGTATTGTATGGTAATAAGAGGCACAGAGTTTATTTAAAGCCCATTTTAAATAATTCTAAAACCCATGCTCATAAGCATTTAACATGTGTCCCACTCCAAATATATATGCATACCTACTTTTTACAGCTAAATATCATGTAATGAAACAGAACATTTGAGCTTGTCAAGACTCTTTACAAAAATGCTCCAGAAAAACTTTCTGAAGCTGTTTTGGAAGAATTTCCTAAATAATTTTATTCTTGAATTCATGATTGCCAATGACTGATTCTTTACAGAAAAGTAAATATATAAAGACAAACAAAAGATAGGAAAATTTTCCTTAAGAATCTCCTAGAAATGAATATATAATTCAGAATAAGAGTCTCTAATCATTTCATGAAGAAATACTCATATCGGTTTTCTTGAAGCTGAAAATGATTTGGCATGGTTGTTACATCAGCTGTGGGAAACAAATCAGCAGTCCCAAACAAAGAGCATGGGACTGTAGCTCAGTTACAAGTCACCTTATGAGTTCTACAATTCTAAAATGATCTCAGAATTTGAACTACAGGCCCCAGGCTGTCAGTTGAGTTCAGGCCTACTGCATACATTTCCTAATTTTAGAGCCATGGGCTACCTGGTATATGCTCTTCTCATGGCACTTCCAAGAAATGCAAGATGCCTATCAGACTTCCAAGAAGTTCCAAGATTTTGGGGACAATCCAATCCATTGGCTAAAGCAATTTCCATGACCAAATCAAACATCACTGGAGTAGGGATGTGTACTCTGCCTATTCTCTTGCACTGAAAGTTCACACAGAGGAGGTAAAATGTAATGGAAAATAATGACAATGATTCAAATTTCCCCATGGGATATTAATGTTTATTGATAGAAAATCCTTTCGTAAAGCTAGGTAAAGAAATCAGAGTCATGTCTGTTCAACTCTTGATTTTTTTTTAAATTTGGAAATATGAAGAATGGTATCTTGAAAACCTACCAAGTAATGTTTTGGGAAATATGAACTAATGCCAGTTCCATTAGTTATTCAGGGAAAATTGATACAGTACACTAAAATGCGAATATTGTGTGAACAGATCAGTAAGATTGTTTTTACTCTTTTAATCTTTTTTCTTTATTTTTTTAATCTTTTTTCACGATTTAAGATGATTGCAGTAGAAAGAGGATATGGAGTAGTTTTCGAAGTTGACATTTTTTAAAAGTGAACACAGCTGCATTTTAAAAGCTATAACTAAAGCACATTTAAATTTGAGGCATTGTTAAATTAGATTAACAAATGAACTCCTGCTATATTTGCATTTTATAAAAGGTAGGAAGTAGATTTGATTTTGTTTCTTAAGAAAACAGAAAAAATATATTCGTTTTTAAATGCTTAGAGACTAGTAGCACATACTTTCTATTTCTTTATACTCTGCATATTTTAAATCAGAAATTTCAAATCCAATTGAATTGTCTAATTTCCTGCTGAAATGAAAAGTTCCTTTCCCACATCCTTTAATCAGAAGGCAATAATCTATTTAATTTCTTTCCTACATATGAGTACAGCTTAAAAGTAAATGGTTTAATTATTTTATTCATGCTTAAACTTGTCTAATATCTTACCACTCCCAGTAACTTTTATAGTATAAGCTACTAGTTCAAAATATCATTCTATTTTATTTTATTTATTTATTTATTTATTTATTTTTAACATGGGCAGGCACCGGGAATCGAACCCGGATCCTCGGGCATGGCAGGCAAACATTCTTACCTGCTGAGCCACCGTGGCCCGCCCATATCATTCTATTTTAAATAAGATAAGATATTTATTGAATACAGGCAACAATTCAATAATTCAAGTCTTATATTTCTCTTCTCAGAGTAAGTTGATGTCAGTAAAGGGCAGATTTATGCATACACAGTTAATGAATAATAGTGTATTTCAACATCTTTGACTTGTTTTGGAGGATTCTATAATTCAAGGGAAACACTTTTAATATGAAAGACTTCTTTTAACAATGGATATGTACTCATCCAAGACTTTGTTGACAATTTCATGTCTTTTATATAAATATTAGGAATGCTTTAATAGAATTTTTAAAGACTTTAATCTTTACCAGACACTCATACAGTTTGGCTTGGAAAAAAAAAAGAAAGAATAGGATCTGTGTTTTTTGGGCAGTAGCAAGATAGTAATGAGGGAGGTTGGAACAGAATGGGAAGGGCCATTTAATGAGAGGCAAAAATTCCTTCTCTTGAGAAGAGAAGTGTTTCTACTTCACTCTCAAAGTTTAAAAAAAATGCTCTCAGATGGAATGCAATCT
The DNA here is from genome assembly GCA_004026745.1 of Myrmecophaga tridactyla. Taxonomy (NCBI): domain Eukaryota; kingdom Metazoa; phylum Chordata; class Mammalia; order Pilosa; family Myrmecophagidae; genus Myrmecophaga; species Myrmecophaga tridactyla. The sequence continues at coordinate 6,416 of PVIY010061908.1, read as the reverse complement.
ACAATTTTTCAGAATGTTAACAGATCATAAATCTAGTAAGCAGATTTTCTTTCTTCAAGAATAGAGAAAAACCTTAACTTGGATATTCAAATGAATTAGGACATTATTTAGGTTCTTTTAAAAATCTGTTTAATATTTTAAACTTGAGAGCTTAATAATGCTAGACATCTTAACTTAATTAATAATTTGATGAAATGTTTGTTTTAGTCTATATCTTCGTTTCTCAGTGGTGATCACAAATTTCACAAAATGGTTTGTTTTAAACAATGGGGATGTGATGACTCATGGTTTTGAGGTTAGGAGAAATCCAAAGTCACGGCATTGGCAAGGGAATACTTTCTCTCTGAAGACTGCGGCATTCTGCAGCTGGCTGCTGGTGATCCTTGGCTGGTCCTTGGCTTTTCTGTCACATCTCAACTTACCTGGTTACATCCTCTTCTTTCCCTTCTAGGTTCTGTTGATTTCCAGCTTCTTGTTTCTCCAGGAGGTTTTCTCTTCATAAAGCCTCCAACAGTAGGATTAAGGCATAGCCTCACTTAGTTGGGCCACACCCTCACTAAAAATAACATCTTCAAAAGGTCTTATTTACAATAGGTTTATATCACAGGAATGGATTGAGATTAGGAACATTGTTTTTTCCTGGGTTACTTAAGACAACCTACCTCAGTCCAGAAATGTAAATAATAAGTTAACTTGATAAAAATAGCTTAGAAATATTTTGCTTTATGCGTTATGTTTTCTTGTCATACTGCCAGAAGTTAAAAATGTAACCAATAACAAGAGGTAAGCTTTCCTTTATTTCAATACCTCTTTTCTAAGACTTGATTCTTTTGGTTATGCCGATCTCCTCTATGAATCTTCAGCCAGGGTAATTTTTCTTTTGTCTTCAAATAGATTTTGTTATATAAGAAAAGATTGAGCAGCTTCTGGTATATATTCTCAGAACACAGAGTTTATCAATGATATTGATATTTTCTTAATTTATTAAGTGCATTATTTTGATAATAGTTTCTTAATTTTTAAATTTCACTATAGTGAGCACTGATCTACATGGTTTTTGTGTATCAGTTCATGACATTACTGTGCATAGTGGATGTCCCTTTAGGAAAGAGGTCCTCAGTCACATAAATTTTAGGAGTGAAGATGTTGACTTCTCAAAGCTGGGCCCATCTTCAGGAATTGCCCCAGACCTGAGAAAGCAGCCTGTCCCACGGTTACACTTTCTCCATAGGGCAGTTCTCCTCCAATGATGCACTGATGAAGAAAACAAAAGCCTGAACCTCTCACCTCAATTAGAAAGATCTCTGAGGGGCTATGGGCCATCCCAGTTCCAGAGATCCTGTATTTTAAGCTGAGGCACCCAGTTTTCTTCACTTTCTCATAAGTGTTATTTCTGAGAATTCTCCCTAATAAACATGCAGTTGTGTAGCCATCATGGAATCATATTCCTGGAGAACCTGACCTAAATAAAGCCTGACAACATATTCTAAAGAATATAGATTTCTTTTGTCTTTTCAACGGAGAGAATTAAGAGCAATTGTTGGAATTTATAAAGAATCAGATCCCAGGGTAGCATATGCTTACAATTTCTAGTAATTGTATTTATCTCAAAATGGTAAGAACAGTTCTACAAGAAAATCAGCTCTCTGTTGTCTGGAGGGATCAGTGATAACAAAAGGGGATTAATGAACTCCTAGGAGTAGTTAAAGCTTTTCAGAGTAATTGTAGCTGTGTCAAGAGTTTGAGAATCTACATGTATTGAGATTTGTACATTTTTTTATTAGAGGAATTGTGGGTTTATAGAACAACCATGCATAAAATACAAGATTTCCATATACCATTCCAACACAAATACCTTGCATTGGTATGAAACATTTGATGATAGTACTTTTCTGCATAATTTTACTTTTTTTTAAACAATAGTTACCATTGTTATGGTTGACGAAAAATTATTAAAATACTACTACTAACTATTGTCCATAGTTTACATTAGGTGTATTTTTTCCATATACCATCTGATTACTAACACCTTGTAAAATATACAAAACTAAATTATGTATTTTAGGCAGAAACAGTACACTTTAGTCAGCAGTATTTATAAAGTAAGTCCTCCTCATATCATTTATATATTTGGAAAGTTGGAATTGAATTGGTACTTCTGCCTGTCTCATCCTAATAATGAAAAATTGTCACTCACTTTTATATGAATTGATTGAAAAAATTCCAAGTATATATCAATACTAGTTACATTTATGAAAATATTTTACTTTTTGTTTACTAATGATTTATAAAAAATACTAACTTAAATTTAAAGCAAAATCAAATGTTAAATTATAATATTTATGTTAATGAATAAATTCTGTATCAATAAAGTACTATAATGGTATGTGAATCCAGAAGAAATTTTACCCCTTAGAGACTTATGATAACAGAGACTTATGGTAACAGAAATATGAGTATGTATTTTTATGATAGTGAAATAATAGATCCCCAAAGTTTTTTTTTTGTGTGTGTGTGTGTGCATGGTACAGGAATCGAACCCTGGTCTCCTGCATGGAAGGTGGGCATTCTAACCACTGAACTACTTATGCACCCTCCACATAGCATCTTGAAGCATAAAAATATTTATATTAGCTTTTAATTCTGTGGGAGATATGAAATAACCATCATATTCAAGGACTAGGAAAAATGACATAAAATACCAAACTGTTGTTTGAACATGCTTCTGTATATTTTTCAATGAACAGTGTACAATACAAAATATTTATGGTTTTTAGATTTTATTAGGAAAATTTAAATACACGTAATTACTTTTTTTATTGGGTCCTTTTATTTTTAGAACTCCAACTTTTGCTGATTTGGAAATGATATCCTTTGGTACTATTTAACTAATGATGACACCTTTTAGTTGCAAATTAACATTGTGTTAGGAGACGTATATTTTTAAAATACCACATATGTATACACATAAGTATATATGTATATATGTATATTTATGTATAGTTATTATTAATAATGGAAAATATAATATCACCAAGAAAATCCATAGGAGATAATAAGAGAAGCTAAATCTTTGGAAGAAATACACAATTAGTTCAGACAGTGGGGCAATTTAGGAATGCTCTCTCCCAGTTCATACTCTAAACATTTCAAATCCATAGGAGTTCTGCAACACCCTTCTGATCACTTTTGACAGTCCTGACCAGATACAGTGCAAAGGTTTAATGAGATTCATATAAATAAAACTAATAATGAATTAAAAAGCTACAGAATATTATATGGTACGCTGCTATTTTATGTATACTTTGACATCAAATCTTTCCCTTGGTTTAGAAAATAAATAAAAGAACTGTTTAAGAAAGTCATGTTTTTCCCCTATCTTAGAGATGAGGCAATTTAAGTAACCCAATGCCTCAAAATGTCGAATTTGAGATCTAATTTCAGTATTGTGGATTATGAATGTCATTCTCTTTCCACAAACAATTCTGAACTAGTAGTCCTTGCTTCATTTTTCTCTCATTCCATGTCCTCTTAAATCTGAGGATCTATGATGCTAATACCACAAGCTTTAGTCTCATGTTTCCTTGGTATTTGCCTTGCTAAACCAAAAGAACAAGGAAGGATTTTGTGAGATATTTGCCTTAGACCCAAAGCTCCAGCTCAACTGTTTCTTCCCAACCATTCAGTGACTTTGACTTGAACTGCTGAACAATGCCTTCCAGCAGATGGATGCTCTCTGTTCAGTGGAAAAGTCCATGAGAAACCTGCAGAAAGCAACCCTTCAGGTATTAATGCATGTTACGCTCAATTAAAACCGACAATCTGGCGTTCTGTGTCCTTATAACTGACCCTACTCAGAAAAACATCCTTTAGCTACAGGCAAAATATTGTAGGTTGCTTTGTGAATCATACTATTCTTTTTATTATTTGACCTCCCACCTTCTTGACGTGCTTATTTGTTGGCCTTGATTACTTAAAGGATATTAAATGTTTACAAGTTTTCATAAAATAATTTTATTTTTCTCTAAAATGATGGATTTTAATTCCCATTACCATTTTAGCTGAGATCTTTCTAAAATAAATGTGACAGTGGAAATCAATTTCCTGAACATATGTTTAAGGAAATGAGAAACACAGGTAGAGTAAATTTCTTCCCACAAAATTGGGAAGTACTTTAAATCAATATTTTCCAAGATAGGGCCAGGAGTGATGTGGTTATAGTCCAGGATAAAGGAGGCAGAGGGAAAAAAGGGAAGCAGAAGATAATTCCATCCTGATACAGGACAATGAAAACTTTGATGCCAAGCCTCTAACACAGCATTCTTTAGTCCAATCAGGAGGAACCACTTTTGCTCCCTGTCAAGAAATATCTTTGGGGGTTGAATTAAAGAGGATTTAATACACTGCAGAATTCTGGAAATCCATTTATTGCCAAGAATGGGCCAGTAACATTATTTGATGAATTGGCATGATCATAGGATTCTACTGTTTAACTGTTTTTTCGTGACAATAAACACTTAAAACATTATCACTAAAGTATTTCTTGTGGGTTCCCTAAGGCTTCATACTATAATATTTTTGTTCTTACTGTCTTTGTAATTTTTTCAGACCAAACTTTAAAGCTGAATAGACATGTTTTTCTTTCTTCCACTCTTCCAGCTGGAATTGTTGTGGGAGTTTTATTCATATGCCAAAACTTAAATTGGCAGCTGTATCTTGTCAAGAGAGAATAATAATAAGAATCGCATCCAGAACAAGAGACAAAACAATGACTCATACTTAATTATTATAATGAAATTTTTAAATAAGAGCTAGTCAATATATGCATGCGTGAAAAGAGGAACAAGCAAGTAGGATATGACACATAGGTAGACATACTATCCACTTCTGAAAGCAAGAGAGTTTAGCATACCCAAGTTGATTTGGAAATAATCGACATTAACATTTAGAGCAAAGACATGGCAATAAGAGTGGCAAATATGACCAATATGAGAGTGTTAATGAATTGAGACAGATGATAATCAAAGCTTAGGGAGCAGTAATAAATCAACCATGATAAAAATAATCTATTTACTCTCTTATGAGGATTTCAATCCTATGTGTTTCAAAATTCAGAAAGCAAGCCCTTACAGACATTTGGGTGAAGATATTACATAAGGTGATTAAAATATGCTTTGAGTTCATAATGGAGCTGATATTTAGAATGAATAGCAGAATGCATTGCATGCAATCAGAACTCACCTGTTCTAGTTTGCTAGCTGCTGGAATGGAATATATTAAAAATGGAATGACTTTTTTAAAAGGAAATTTAATAAGTTGCAAGTCTACGGTTCTAAGGCTGAGAAAATGTCCCAAATTAAAACAAGTTCATAAAAATGTCCAATCTAAGGCATCCAGGGAAAGAAACCTTGATTCAAGAAGGTCAATGAAGTTCAGCATTTCTCTCTCTCAAGTGAGAAGGCACATGGTGAACATAGTCAAGGTTTGTCTTTCATCTGGAAAGGCACATGGTAAACACAGCATCATCTGCTAGCTTTCTCTCCTGGCTTTCTGTTTCATGAAGCTCCCCAGGAGGTGTTTTCCTTCTTCATCTCCAAAGGTCGCTGGCTTGTGTACTCTCTGCTTCTCATGGCTATGTCACTCTGTGTTCTCTTAGAATCTCCTGGCTTTCTCTCTTGTCGTTCTCTTTTATAGGATTCCAGTAAACTAATCAAGACCCACCCGAATGGGTGGAGACACATCTCCACCTAATCCAGTGTAACAAACATTCTTGATTGAGTCACATCTCCAGGGTGATGATCTAATTACAGTTTCAAATATGCAATACTGAATAAGGATTAGAAGAAACAGCTGCCTTCACAAAATGGAATTAGGATTAAACCATGGCTTTTCTAGGTTACATACATCCTTTCAAAGCAGCACATCACCTGATAAGGCTAGATTTATATATAATGTTTTATCTAGCCAGGTCCAAAACATGAACTTTTCTTACTTCCACTGTCACTAAGTGTAAATCTTAATTTGCTATAAAACTAGAGCCTATGCCTATAGCGAGCTCTTCTACTCTGTAGCAGAGAGTTTTCTCACACTTGCTTAAGTGAAGATTCATTTATTTTTAAGATTTGAGCATTTTTCTCTTTCAAAAATGCATTATAGTTATAACATTTTCCAAGAAGTAATTATCTTAGCATATATTGGCTACTTCATCTGGGACTGATAATAATCTAAGTCATACAGTCAGATATGTCAGATATAAGAGTTTGTTGTGTTTTTTTGTCTGTTTTTCTTTTAAACCTATTCTAATTAGTGTCAAATTGCTAATGTACTAAAAATGAACTAGAACGATTTTTTTCTAAATGGACTTCTTCATTTCAAAATTTTCACAAAGGGTACCTCAAACAAATGAAAAGTAAGTG
>PVIY010061907.1:0-11065 GCA_004026745.1 Myrmecophaga tridactyla | reverse complement strand
TGTTCCCCCTATTATTTATTTTTATTCTATATGTTCTACTCTTCTGTTGATATAGTAGCTAAAAGGAGCATCAGACACAAGGTTTTCACATTCACAGAGTCTCATTGTGAAAGCTGTATCATTGTTCAATCATCATCAAGAAACATGGCTACTGGAACACAGCTCTACATTTTCAGGCAGTTCCCTCCAGCCTCTCTGCTACATCTTGAACAGCCATGCTGTTTTAATCCAATCTTATGGGTACAGATTTACTGCGGATGGGATCTTTTGATGTGGCTGTGTCCATGGAGATATAACCCACCCAAGTGTGGGTGGTAGCTTTTAATTAGATTATTTCCATGGATATGTGGCCCTGCCCATTTAAGGTGGTCTTAATTAGTTTACTAGAGTCCTTAAAAGAACAGAGAGAAAGAGAGAGAGAGAGAGAGAGAGTGTGCTCAGAGCTCTAACCTAATTTTAACCTAAAGTTTCTAAGTTTCCTATGTTGATAATGAACTATATCACTACAGTTTACACTCTCTTCCCAGATATGCTTAGTAAACATGCCTGCTATTTGCATATATTTCCTAGTTAGCCTAGGAAAACTTGCAATTAGTGTGTTGATAAGAGTTTCAGAGAGTCTTAACATTTTAAGGCTGGGAGAGATTTACAGCACTGTTTCCAGGACATAATTATAGATGTTTACAGCCAACTGTTGGCCTATAAATATTAAGTTATAGAGCCAGGAGTTGAGACAGAGAGTCAGACTTTCCGACTCTTACTCCAGGTCTATCCCTTCTTTCACTATTTTCTACTTGGCTAGTCTTCTGGCCCTGGTTCTTTCAGGAGTGGCAATAGTGTCATCTATAATCTCTCATCCAGCTTCCTTAACAATAGATACTCAGAATTCTGTGAGGAACTACCACCTATTGAACCCCTAGTTTGTATAATGTACCATTTTGGATACATTACATCTACTATATGGTACTTCACCACAGCCTGATGGCAGGACTTGACATATAACAAGAACTCAGTAAGTATTTGCTCTATGGCTCAGAGTTCATCCAACTCCAAGCATGACCTCAAAAGACTATAGGCATTATTATCTCATTTTAATAATGAAGACACTGTGGCTCAGGGGGATACAGCAACTAACCTGAGGTAGCCAGTAACTGAAAGTGCCAGGATTCAAATTAGTTTTGTCCAATTTTATATGGCCAAGTCTTCAGCTACAGTTCAGAAAAGTGGTTTACAAAATAAGCTCCTCCATTCTGTTGCATTTCTTCAAGAAGGTAGGTGGGAAGGGTAGTAACTGCGTTTATTTTCTGTTTTATTTGAATAAAAGGCCCTGCAGCTGGAAAAGTTTGAAAGCCAGTAGGGTAGTGAAAAGAGTGCTGCAATAGGAGTTAGGAGATCTATGATGTTAGCTCATTATCTGACCTGGGCAAATTGCTTTCCTTCTTTTGGTTTTCACAACTTCCTCAGCTTTAAATGAGAAAGCCAACTCAATTACAATATTTTGTGATTCTAGAGAGAGTTCATTCTTTGAAATAGAAATTTCAGGATTACAAGAAATCAAACACTTTAAATGTAACTCTCTCAAATTCTAAATACATAAAAGCACAGATTCTCCCCCATACTTCTGCAGATTCCACATAAGACACAAGAACACTCAGCTCGCAAAAGCCTCAGAGAAAGTGGGAGAGAACTGTAAAGCTACACTCTCCACTATACTGTAAATATCTTAAAAGTAGAAAATATTTTATTCATTTATTCTCCAACACTTAGCCTAGACCCTGACATAAAACAGGAACTTAATGTTTGCTACATGGCTCAGTGCTCACATACCTTTAAGTATAAACTCAAAAGATCGTAAAAGTTATGTTTCTTGCTCTGTGACCCTAGTCTCCCAAAAGTGACTAACTCGTGTTTTGTTTCCCTGATGCAGTAAATAGAAATGTGGATGTTTCATGAGCCCCCGCCTATCTTGCAGGACACAAATAATAATATATTAGCAAATAAAGCCAAAAAAGGAAACTTCAAGATGTCATACAATTAAGTGAGAGATCTCACCTGGACCACCTGCCATGGGAAATCCTGCCTCCATCCTAACTGAATTGCCGGCTCCCATGGGTCCATTCATTCTCACATCTTGGCTTCGGTTCTGAGCCAAAGCCAGGTTGATAGCACCTTCCCCTAAAAATGACAGTCAAGTTATAAGAAGGAAATCATCAGAATAAGGAAAACCAAGGTAAATTTTGTTCAAAGACAGATAAGAACCTTAATTTTCTGTTTTTTGAAGAATTATGGTGTAAATTTATCACCACACAAAAAAAGTAGGTTCAATACTAAGTGGGTCTCTCTTAAACCCCTTCTAAGCAAGTTTACTTACATGAAAACACAAGGAGAACATCATAACCAATTCTCACTTTTAATATGGCAGATGGACAATCATTAATGATGCTTGGTATCAGTAGAGAACTTGGTACTCTGGATATTTATTTTCAACTTAAATTCCACGTTTACATTTGCGTGGCTTTTCGGGGGGGTGGGGGGGTGTGGTCCAGGAATCGAACCTGCATGCGTGTGTATTTTTTCAGGATAAAAATGTTCTAAGAAATCTCAAAATTTTAGAATTCCTTTTGGGGATATTCTGTCACAAGGTAGAGGTATATGTGGGCTTGATGGAGAAAAAAACAGATGATGATGTGGGGACAACTATAATACTTGTGGGCAAAAGCTTAAATTGGGGAACATGTGTATCCTTCAAAAATACACATGTGAAAAAAAATGTTCTTAGAACATTTTTATCCTTCAAAATACTAATTTCAACATAAATAAACAGATTTCCAGCAGAGAAATTCATCCAGTAATGGGTAAAGAGGTAGCTACTAATCTACCTGAGATACCTGATTGCTAAGACCAACATTTGTAAAAAGCTTTTAATATTTACAAAATTTTATCTCATTAGAAAAACAGCCTGGTAGGTAATGTCACTAGAAATGTTTCAATAAGTAGATCCTAGACTTTGAGGTGACTTAAATCTTCCTTGACCTAATGATAAAAAGGTCTCTGAAACAAGTTTCAAAATGCTTCCTGCACATTAATACAAAATGTGACCTTTGTTTCCTTGGGAGACACCACCACCTTGTGGACAGATGAAAGTATAGCTTGCCGGTGGCTGAGGAGTTGAAAGGGTGCATTCACCTGAGTCGTTCCTTACTATGGAGTCCTGTTGACAGAGCCAGACGATAAAGCAAGAAGCTAATGATGTCATAACAGTTTCCTCTACCAGGTCACTAATCTAGATACTCTTTCTGTGTTAGGTATTAACCAGGTGATAGGGAACATATATCCTACCAATAAGGACAAATCACTGAGAGCCACACGATGCTCTAACTTGCCTATGAGAGTCAGGAATAAAAGAGAAAGAGAATACAGGTCTCAAGGGTTTCCACCAAAGGGAAGCAACCACTAATATACTGAATTTGCTAAAACCTTCTAAGCAGTTAAGAGTACTGTTTTTGAAGCAGTCATCAGATCATGTCATTCCTCTAACTAAAGCTGTTAAATTGCTTGCGACTGTTTTAGAATTAAAAGCCAAACTCTTTAATAGGGCATATAAAGCTTCTATCTTTCTATCTATACACATACTCTAGTCCAATGCTATTCAACAGAAATATAATATAAACCGCAAATATAACTTTAAATTTTCTTGAAGCAATATTAAGAAGATAAAAAAAACGAGGTGAAATTAATAGTTACATGTATATTTTATTTAATCCAATACAAGGTATTATTTCAACATGCAATTAATATAAAATTGTTAATATTTTACATTCTCTTGGGGAGAATACTAAGTATGTATTTTACACTTACAATGCCTATCATTTTGGACAGGCCTCATTCCCAGTGCTCACAGCTTCATGGGTCACGACTATCATACTGGACAGTGCAGATCTAAGATCTAGCCCTTGCCTAACCTGTCTCTCATTATTTTCTTCCTCATTATCAAGGATTCGGACTCAGTTATGCTTTTTAGTTTCTTAAGCACACAATCAGCTTTCTTAAGCTTCTCACCTCAATGCCTTTGTACATACTGCCCCCTTTCCCTGGAACAGCTCTCCTGCATCTGTCATATACTAACTTCTTAAATTTCATGTAAGCTTTTGGTTAATTGTCATATACCCAAAAAGACCTCCCATAACCATTAATCCAAGGTTAGGTCACCCTTATCTGAACATCTTGTTATTTTCTTCAGAGAATATCCCACTTTATAATTCCTCATTCATTCACTTGTTTTTTCTACTTCCCCTGTCACTACTAGGGAAGTATGGTCTGCCCCAGTTTTCCTAAGTCAGCCTGGTTTACACATGTTGCCCCAGCATAATTATTATCAGCACCCCCTTTCACTGGCCTAATTAAATGATAAATCACATGACCATTCTAATTATATTCTTTTTACATAGTATAGTGGCTGGCACATGGTTAGGCTATTTATTGACTAGATTATGAATATCATCTTATAATCTTTCAAAGAACTATTGGCATTTTCTAAAATGCCTTCCTGAAAAATCTCACATTCTGTAAAATTCTACACTGAAAATAATAGGCTCTATGTGAAAAACAGCTGCTGTGGCAGATTTAAAATTTATGGGGCTTTGCAACCAGAGCATTAATATAAACAATTGGTGGAGGCAACAAACCCTGAAGCAACACAGTGAAAATGGCTGATTAAAATGCTGATACAATGCAGATGTAGTGGGATTCTGAGCCAATGGGGCTGCCACTAAGTTGGACATAGAAGGAAGTGCAACCTGCCACAAAACCAGAGTTATGCAAGGCTGGAAGTACACTTCTGTAAAAGGTACCTGAGCACAAGCTCTCACTCTAAATTTTCTTAAAATAGAGCTGAAAGAATTACCACCTCTGCAGTAGCTGAGCTAAAGGCTTTTTCTTTTTCTGTTGATAATTATAATTCTACTCCCACTATTCTAGATTACCCTGCCAAGAAAAAAAAAATCACAAGTGGACAAACATGATTTCCCCACTATAGTGAAATCATTCCCTTATTTACCAACTGCATATAAGTTAATTGGTGCCAAAGATACAGATATTGTAGAGAGCACTGCATTAGCACTCAAATTTGCCAATTAGGGCAAAGCAAACTATGGCCAGTGGGCCAAATCTAGTCTGTTGTCCTTTTAAAGTTTAATTGTTATACAGCCACGTGCAGGCATTTATGTATTGTCTATGGCTGCTTTTACTCTGTAATGGCAGAGCTGAGTATTTGTGACTAAGAATGTATGGTCCAAAAAGCCAAAAATATTTACTATCTGGCCCTTTACTGAAAAACTTTGCAGATCCCCGTTTTAAATTTCAATGAATTTATTAAGAGTCATAAAATAGCCTCAAAAAAGATGTGTCCTCAACTCCCTCACCAAAACTCAAAAAAGCAGCAGTACTGGGAATGTTCTTAAATGGAGAATAGAAGGTTGGGGGAAACTGTGCCCCCACCCCTGCAGCAGATAACATGATAGTGGAAACACCTTGCAAAGGTGTCAGTCTATCACCAGTTTCACAAAACAACAGCTGCTGCCACCACTCTCACTCCTGCCTGAATTCTCAGAGTGTGTGGAGAGAAAGAGAAGGAGCTCTCCTGGGAGATGTATATATCCTAAAAGTTAAAAAACAACTCTTTCTGTATTGTGATAATCACTGTCATATGTGAAGTTCATAATTTCTTAAAATATGATATTTGTTTTTTTGCTTCCTTACTGGTACCTGTTTTAATTTATGGCTATAACAATAAAGGGGAGCTGACCATTTTACCTTTTAAGAACTTGGAAGATGCAGGTCTGAGTAAGAGAAGAAATTGGTGATTCCTTCCCTCCAGTGGTAAGAACACCTTCCAATTAAGGTCCTAAATCTCTTTTAACTCAGACAAATAATGAACGAAGACTATAAAACATATGGGGTTTTTTAGGTGTTCCAAAAAGTATACACAGCCCATATGTTGTTATTTTATCCAGTAATTGCTTGGTTTTCACTTTTTCCAAGAGTTCATCCTACAGATTATTATGGATTAATTTTATGTCTCTATGTCAACTTTTTAGATCATATAAATTCTTCATAATAAACTGGTTATTATTTAAGTCACCAGTCTCTTGTTTTCGATAGATTTAACCCCATTTCTAAATCTACATGCAACTCTCTCTAAATAAGTAAGTACTTATTTATTTATATTGTCCCTTTGGGGGACACAGAAACCTACAATTGAAGACTGCACAAAATCTGTCTCACTCCTATATACAAAATGATAACCTCCTTTATTCTTGGGTTTTGTGGCACACACTTAGAATCCAAGTAAGTGTATGGTCAGGAAAACTTGGCCCACCAGTGAAAGGAAAGGCTGGAATCACTGCTTGACACATACCTTTTCTGTGTCAACACAGGAGGGGATAAGGGAGTTCCAGCTCCTGATCCCCTAAAGATAGAACCCCCTTACTGCAGCCTCATACTCGGTTCTTACATTTTTTACAAGGTCATGATCTCTTTCTGAGTTAATAAAAGCAAGGACCATTTTATTTATATCTGTATTCCAAGTGCTGGAGCAGAACAATGTCATTATACATCTGTTTCACCCCTTCCTTTCATTCAAAATAGGTTTACTAAGAACCTAACATGAGCCAGTCAAGTCAGGGACACAAAGTGAGCAAAACGAGACATGATCGCAGGCCTACTGAAGCTTACAGTCTAATGGGGAATAACACAATAATCAAATAATTACTCTACCAGAAGTGTGAGATAAATGATCTGAGGGAAAGAAACAGACTTTTATAGGCACATATAATAAAGAACACTAACTTAGCCTGAGGGTTCAGAAAATGCATCCTCCAGAAGATTTAAACTGATACTTGAAGACTGTTAACTAGGGCAAAGCGGAATGATAGGGGAAAGCATTCCATATAGAGAAGACATCAACGTAAAGACCTCAGTGGCAGAAGGAAGAATCCTATGATCAAAAAACAAAAGAATGCTGGGAAGGCTGGAACACAAAGAGCAGGGATTAGAGTTGTACAAGATAAGGCAAAATGAGGAAAGCACAGGTCAGATTATGCAAGGCCTAAGGTCACGGTATGGAGAATGGTCTTCACCCTATGAATAAAGGCAAGCAATGTCAGGATTTTAAGCTGGATGTGGGTGTTTGCATTTTTATTGAACTTACGTACATTTTGCAAAAATCATGTGGCTAAAATGTTTGAAAAACGAATATTGCTTCAGGGCCTCTGAATCTCCGTTAGATGAATAAAGAACAATTTACTAAGGCTTATTTGGTGGAAAGAAGCATTTGAAATTAGATATTTTTTAAAACACAAATCAATTCTTGGTCAAGGTGCCAGTAAAATTAGAATCTGAGAGACAAATAACCACAATCAGCCAAGGAAGGCATGGAGTCTGAGGCTACAGATGCTTAAGAACATCAGGGCCCAGTAACAGCCTGATTTCTTCTTTATTCGAAGTGCTGCAATGTGGAGCACAGGTTATGTGAGTCACCTGACATGCTGAAACATAAGAGCAGAAGAGAATAGAACAAGCAGCACAGGAAATCATGCTATAATCTACTGCTGTTATAATTTTGGTCTGGATGGGCACATGGCAAAATAAAAGACCTTCAATCTGAACGGAGAGAATTCCCAGATCCCGAAGCTGCTGGTTGTTGCTCTGAGCCAGGATCCTTAGTCGCTCTGCTGCTTCCCGGGGGATGTTGAACGTCACACGTACACTGTTCCAGGGTTCCACCTTCTGAACCTTTAGCTTGCTGGATTCTTGGTTATGAAAGAAAGAGAATAATATCAGTAATCTTTCAGCTACTATCCCCACCAACAAAAAAGGGTGGTGCTCCGAGAGAGTGTGGGCTTTGGCTTTAGATAGATTTCAAATTTAATTCCAGCTTTGCCATTTAGGTTCTGGGTACCAGAAACAAGTATTAAACCCTCCTGAAATGTAACTTTATCTTTTTTAAAACTACGAAAAAATGACTTTATGAGATTGGGAGTCCTAAATAAGAAAAAATATGCAAAAAAAACCAGTATAGTACCTGATATACAGTAGGCACTGAAAAAATGGAAAGCATTAAGATGGTATAAAGAACTTAAGAACAGAGAGAGAAGTTTAAATTAATAGAATAATGTTCACTTCTGGACACAGTTCATTGCATGTGAACTGAGAAGCTGAGAACATATAAGCTTCAAACTTCAAGTGAAAGCTTACAAAAATACTGGCTAAAGAACAGCCAACTATAGAACATTTACAACTATAATCCACTAAACGTATTTAAAGAAAGGGCACTGAAAAAGGAGAGAAGTAGATTTATTTATAAAATGGTAAGCAATTTTACCTCTTCAAATGAAATAGCTGAAATATTTAATCCCCAAGTATTTAAATATGCAATGGGCATCTCTGTGTAAGCCATTCATAGACAGGAAGCAATAAATGCTTCAATTTAAGGAGGGCTTAATTAAGTCTTCACTCTGTCTTTTTTTTTTTTTTTTCTATGTTAAGCAAAAATAATTTCCACTGCAGCATACCAAACTGAGGGTGGAAATAACACAAATTAGACAACTAAGTTTTAGTGCATGCAAACATTACATTTCAGCAAGTCTGAAAGTCAATGCAAACTTCAGAACAACATTCTGTCCGAACCTATTTTACAGGTAAGGAAACTAAAGCCTAGAAGGTGTTAAGTGATTGATCCAGAATCCTGTGGCTACCTAGCAAGCAGCATCAGAGATGGCATTAAAATCCAGCTCTGATTCTCAGGTCAATTTTCTTCCCATGACAGTTATGCCTCCAAACAGCAAGAGGCAGGAACCTTGGGATCTTGGTTCTACAGAGTATAGATGCTATTTGACTTCTTCCTGTTCTGAAGAGTATTAAGACTCTTGTACGTGGTCAAGATAAACATCAAATTTGCTTCTGGAATTATCTACTTGTGAGATAGGTTGCAGAAAAATCTTG
Organism: Myrmecophaga tridactyla; assembly: GCA_004026745.1. Taxonomy (NCBI): domain Eukaryota; kingdom Metazoa; phylum Chordata; class Mammalia; order Pilosa; family Myrmecophagidae; genus Myrmecophaga; species Myrmecophaga tridactyla. The sequence goes on along the minus strand of PVIY010061907.1, from coordinate 2,065 downwards.
TTTATGACATAGTTACATTTTATCAAAACCTTCTGTAACCTCCATCATATTTGTGAAGATAGAAATTAAAATATTTTTTGGACCAAGAATATAATCCACGAATGTCATAAATCTGGGTTCAGCAAGTTATTTAAAAACCATAAATAAACTGATCCAGCAACTTAACAACAAAAAATGTACCCATATTAAGAGGAATGAACAATTTCAAGCCTAGCTAGGCCTTTAAATTGATGTCATATATGATGATGGTGAAAATAATGGTGATAAATGTAATGCATACAATTCTCTAATACTATGATAGTTCATAACTAAAAATCCCTTGGAAAAAATTAGACGACTGAAACTGAAAAAAAAAAATCTAATCAGCACTTGATTAAACCAGGATTTGTGAAAAAAGGATTAAACCTGATTTTTTTTTTGCGCTATGTCTGAGGAGATTAAAGTAATAATCAGAATAGATGGAGAACATCTAAACCAAGAGTCAAAACCACAAACGCCTACAAGAGTTAGACAGGTAATCCATATGTGTGAAGAAGCCAGATGAGAACTGTGATGAACTGAGGGCCCAGCCCCCACCTCACCAGCAGATGCTGCTCAGATCCATGTGGGAAAGAGGGAGTGCTCAGTTTTATAAGATCTTCCCATTTTTAAAGAGAAATTTAAAAATCTGGATTTGAATGTAAAATATCCTAAAATCTTAAATAATGGTAACTAAATTTGAACATCAAAAAAAAACACTAAAGTGGGTCAAATAATACATGGCTGCAGGCAGGATCTAGCAGGGTGTCCGTCAGTGACCTCTGATCTAAAACGTAAAAGAATTTTAAGTATATTATAATCATGGAGGACAATTTTTTTAAGCATTAAGAAGCCTTACAGATTCAGCCCAATTCCTTCATTTTACAGGTAAGGAAATCGAACACCAGAGAGTTAAAAATGGTAAATCAATTTGGTTCATTAGAATTACTCCTAAACACTAGAGCAAAACCAGAATTACTCCTATCCACTACTGACAAAAAGCAGATTACTTAAGAATTTCTATATTAAGCAATACTTTACTATGTTCAGGTCTTCCAAGTACTTAAGCACAACAGCATTTCTTTTTTAAAAGTCCTATAATTCAAACTTTGTACCTAAAATCAGTCTTTCAACCAGTTGAGCAAAGTATTATGGTAAAACTCAAGAAAACCATGGAAGGGCAAATACTTCAAAGGGAGTAACAAAAAGGAAAAAAAATTAAAGCAAATTACCCATGTGTAACAAATTAGGGATATTCTCCAATATTGTGTCCAATTTCCATTTGAAGTCTTTATCATCTATATTTCCTTTAAAGGCCACAAAGATTGTGGAATCCTCCAAAATACTATCACTTTTTGTGTCATCATCTTCTAGTCCAGAGTCAAAATCCATCTCTGAGTCTTCCACTGTTGATGGACACAAGGAAGTATAGATGTCTTCTAGGTTTGGAACATCATCCAAAACCATGGTGAATATTATTCCAGAAGGATATGCTAAGTGGAAAATAAAAAATCTCTGAAAAGAAGAAAAGATACAAAAGGGTATTATAATGCATATTTATATATTCAGCAATGTATAATCTATACTTCCGTAAAAACTGTAATCTATTTGCCAACAATAAGTAATATTATAAAAATTAAGAAATTACTCCCCCTCTCTGCGTGGGACATGACTTCCAGGGGTGTGGACCTTCCTGGCAACGTGGGACAGAGATCCTGGAATGAGCTGAGACTCAACATCAAGGGACTGAGAAAAACCCTAGAACGAGCTGAGAATTAACATCAAGGGATTGAGAGAACCTTCTCGACCAAAGGGGGAAGAGTGAAATGAGACTAAGTGTCAATGCCGGAGAGATTCCAAACAGAGTCGAGAGGTTATCCTGGAGGTTATTCTTATGCATTAAGTAGATATCACCTTGTTGTTCAAGATGTAGCAGAGAGGCTGGAGGGAACTGCCTGAAAATGTAGAGCTGTGTTCCAGTAGCCATGTTTCTTGATGATGATTGAACAATGATACAGCTTTCACAATGAGACTCTGTGAATGTGAA
>PVIY010061906.1:0-11061 GCA_004026745.1 Myrmecophaga tridactyla | reverse complement strand
ATAGCTCAATTAAAAAGACAAGAAGAATGGATATTGTCAAATTAGAACTATAAGAGTTATTCTGGTCTTGAACCCAAGGCTGATGAAGGCCTAAATACAGGTGGTAAAGTGAGTCTAGAGGGAAAGGCAATTCATTCCTATATCATTAATTTTAGAGAGAAGAAGCTGAGCTAAGAATTTCTTAGAATTCTAGTTAAAAATGGAAAGGTAATTTCTAAAACCAGTGAAAGTATGGCTATGTTATCTGTTTCCTTGGTATGAAAAAAACACTTATCAGTGAGACAACATTTTCAAACCTTTTCAATTGTGTGTTACAGAAAGAGACAATAGGAGAGTTGAATATGCTTGTTGGATGTTTGGAATTTAGGAAACAATAATTCCCAAATGACTTTTGGTGAGAAGATATTCCTATAAGTAATAACCAATTGATGAGGGTAGAGAGAGTGTATGCTGAATTCATGTTGCAACTGATGTTGTTTTACAGCATCAGTTGTTTGCTGTGGTTTGCAAGGTTTTGTTGTTGTTTTTAACTTTTTTATTGTACAGTATAACATATACACAAAGCAAAGAAATAAAAAAGCAATAGTTTTCAAAGCACTTTTCAACAAGCAGTTACAGAACAGACCCCAGAGTTTATCATGAGCTACCATACCATCCTCTCAGATTTTTCCTTCTAGCTGCTCCAGAATATAGAAGGTTAGGAGGCTTAAATACATTTTTATTATTACAATCGACTTTTTCCCCCTTCTTTTCTTGTGAACAGTAACATATATACAAAAAAGCCATAAATTTCAAAGCACAGCACCACCATTAGTTATAGAACATATTTCAGACTTTGACATGGGTTACATGTCACAATTTGAGGTTTTTACTTCTAGCTGCTCTAAAATATTGGTGACTAAAAAAGATACCAATTGAATGATTCAGTATTTCTATTTATTTGTTAAATCCTATCTTCTCTGTATAACCCCACCATCACGTTTGATCTATCCATCCCTCTCTTTAGGGGTGTTTGGGCTATGGGATTCTAAATTTTTCATATTGGAAGGGTCTGTCACTAATATGGGGTAGAGAGATGGAACTATCTGATGTTCTGAAGAGGCTGGGCCCTCTAGGTGTCAGGACTTATCTGGACCAGGGAGCCACCTGGAGGTTGCAGTTTTCTGGAAAGTTACTCTAGTGCATGGAACCCTTGTGGAGTTTTATATATTGCCCTAGGTGTTCTTTAGGATTGGCTGGAATGGTCCTGGTTGGGGGCTGGCAGGTTATGATAGGTAGCAAAGTCTAACTGAAGCTTGTGTAAGAGCCACCTCCAGAGTAGCCTCTCAACTCTATTTGAACTCTCTCTGCCACTGGTACTTTATTAATTACACTTCTTCCCCCCATTTTGGTCAGGATGGAATTGTTGATCCCACGGTGCCGGGTCTGGATTCATCCTTGGGAATCATCTCCCACATCACCAGGGAAATTTTCATCCCTGGATGTCATGTCCCACGTAGGGGGAAGGGCAATGATTTCACTTGTAGAGTTGGGCTTAGAGAGACTGAGGCCACATCTAAGTAACAACAGAGGTCCTCCAGAAGTAACTCTTAGGCATGCCTATAAGGTGGGCTAAGCTTCTCCACTACCTACATAAGCTTCACAGGAGTAGCCTCCAGATTGAGGGCATGGCGTGTTGATTTGGGTGTCCCTAAAGTTTGACACCGTATCAGAGGATTCCCTGATGGTAAGGTTTAATAGGTCCATATTTTTCTCCCATCCCTCAGGGGACTTTGCCAATACTTTTTTATTATCTGCTAATATATTCTAGGATGTGTCCAGGCATTACAATAATCTATACAGGATTAAAGGACCTCTTTCTTAAAAAAAAAAAAAATCACTCTGCACTCTGGAACTGGACAGCTTGGATTCAAATCCCACCTGTCTCTGATGGTTGGTGGAGTTATACAGAGAAGATAGGATTTAACAAGTGAATATGGTGCTGAATTATTAAATTGATATTTCTTTTAGTCTCCAGTATCTTAGAGCAGCTACAAGTAAAAACCTCAAATTGTAGAACTGTAACCCATGCCAAACTCTGAAATATGTTCTATAACTAATTGTGGTGCTGTGCTTTGAAATGTATTGCTTTTTTGCATATATTTTATTTTTCACAAAAAAGAAAGAAAAAAAGTTGATTGTTGTGATAAAAAGATATTTACGACTTCTCGCCTCTGATATTCTGGAACAGCTAGAATTAAAAATCTGAGAGGATGGTATGGTAGTCCATGACAAACTCTGGGATCTATCCTGTAACAGCTTGTTGAAGAGTGCTTTGAAAACTATTGCTTTTTTATTTCTTTGTTTTGTATATATGCTATACTATGCAATGAAAAAAAAAGTTTTTTTAAAAAACGACCTCTTTCTTGTTCTGTGCTCCCTGTGTTTCAATTGTTCAAATGACCTATACATATAGGTTGAATTAGATTATGCACTGCAGAAAATTTCAGTTCCAGATCAAATAAACCTTTCTTCCATTGGTCTCAAAGAGTATGTGTGGTTCTAAAAGATAGACACTGTCTTCCTTTCCCCTCTGTTCTGAATTACTTTAACCCCAACCTGTTCAGCTTTGTTCTTATCTCTAAATATCAGGTGATATATATATATATATAACAGCCTCTCAAAATCCAGAAATAGTAATCACCACTCCAGACTTAATGTGTCTACTCTAAAAGCTTATAGTCTAGGGCCCTGTTTTCTTATAAGCATGTTCTAAAGGTGACCATTCCATTGTTGTTCTTTTGTTTCTAGCTTATTTTGTTTCATCAAATGGTCCCACATGTTCACTCACATCATTGCATGCCTCACGATTTTGTTCCTTTTTGCAGCAGCATAATCTTTGTTCATAAGAATACACCACCGTTCACCAATCTACTTCTCCTTCAGTGCATCCTTCAGCCACCTGCATTCATCAGGCATCATGTAGAGGGCCCAAAGTTCACAATCCATCAACATTCTTAATTTTAGATAATTTCATTGTTCCCAAGAGAAAGAAAACCAATAAACACACCCTCGCCAAACAGGAAATCTAAACCTTCTCTTAACTCCTGTCCCTCACTCTATGATTTACCTCTGCTATTGCTATATGGTAGGGCTGATGGTTTCCTTTTGAACATATTTCATAGCATGCAATAGCAGTTGTCCCCCTGTACCCTGGACTTAAACACCCTTTACACAAGAATCAGATCTTTGAAGTAATTCTTACAAGAACTAATTCATATTTCTAGTGTTCATTAGTGGGACATGTAGGTCTATACAACCCCTTTCAATCTTGTTCACCTTCCATATGATAATATTACTTACAGATCCACTAGAGAACCACCTTCACTCGTATCTATTCCCTTACACTGGAGTTCAACCTCATTAGCTAATGGGCCACCCTTCTCTAGATTCTATGTATCTCTCAGTCCTTTATATTCTATATTATAAGCCTCTGATTTTACCTTTATGCTGGTCATAAAAGTGGAATCATACAGTATTTATCCTTTTGTGTCTGGTTAACTTCACTCAGCATTATGTTCTCAAGGCTCATGCATCTTGTATTGTGCTTCAGGACATCATTTTGTCTTACTGCTGCATAATATCCCATCATATGAATATACCACATTTTGTTGATCCACTTGTGTGTTGATGGGCATTTGGTTTGGTTTCCATCTTTTGGTGATTGTGAATAATGCTGCTATGAACATCGATGTGCAAATGTCTGTTTGTGTCATTGCTTTCAGCCCTTCTGGGTATATATGAAGCAGTGCTATGGCTGGGTCATAGGGTAACTCGACATTTAGTTTCCTAAGGAAACACCAAACAGTTTTCCATAGTGGCTGCACCATTATACATTCCCACCAACAATGCATAAGTGTCCCAGTTTCTCCACATCCTCTCCAACATTTATAGTTTCCTGTTTGTTTCATAGCAGCCATTCTTATAGGCATGAGGTGGTATCTCACTGTAGTCTTGATCTGCATTTCCCTTATAGCCAGTGAAAATGAGCATCTCTTCATGTGCTTATGAGCCATCTGTATTTGCTCTTCAGAAAAATGCCTATTCAAGCCTTTAGCCCAATTTATAATTGGGCTGTTTGTTCTTTTGTTGTTGAGTTGTAGAATTTCTTTGTATTTTCAGGAAATCAAACCTTTGTCTTGATATGTGATTTCCAAATATTTTCTCCCATTGAGTTGGCTGCCGCTTCATCTTTTTGACAGTCTTTTGAGGCGCAGAAGCACTTGAATTTGAGGAGTTCCCATTTATCTATTTTTTCTTTTGTTGCTTGTGCTTTGGGTGTAAAGTTTAGGAAGCTACTTCCTATTACTAGGTCTTGAAGATGTTTCCCTACATTTTCTTCTAGAAGCTTTATGATGCTAGTTCTTATATTTAAGTGTTTGATCCACTTTGAGTTAATTTTTGTGTAGGGTAAAAGATAGGGGACCTCTTCATTCTCTTGGCTATTGATATCCAATTCTTCCATGCCCAATTATTGAAAAGACTATTTTGTCCTAGTTCAGAGGATTTGGGGGCACTGTCAAAAATCAGTTGACCATAGATTTGGTGGTCTATTTCTGCACTCTTGATTCGATTTCTTTGGTCAGTGCTTATATCTTGTATGCTAGTACCATGCTGTTTTGACCACTGTGGCTTTATAATAGGTGTTAAAGTCAAGGAGTGCTAATCCTCTGTGCTGGTCTGAATCTGTGGTGGACCCCAGAAAAGCCATGCCCTTTGATCCTCATACAATATTGCTGGGTGGGAGCATTTCGATTGTTTCTATGAAGATGTGACCCACCTAATTGTGGGTGATAACTTTTGATTAGATGATTTCCATGGAGGTGTGTCTCCACCCACTGAAGGTGGAGTTGCTTGCTGGAATCCTTTAAAAGAGGAAACATTTTGGAGAGAGCCCCTTTTTGGTAGAGCCACGTGAAAGCCAGCAGATGCTGCCATGTTTGCCATGTGCCCTTCCAGCTGAGAGAGAAATGTTGAACGTCGTCAGCCTTCTTAAGCCAAGGTATCTTTCCCCAGATGCCTTAAATTGGACATTTCTATAGACTTGTTTTAATTGGGACATTTTCTCAGCCTTAGAACTGTAAACTAGCAACTCATTAAATTTCCCTTGTTAAAAGCCAGTCTGTTTCTGGTATATTGCATTCTGGCAGCTAGCAAACTAGAACGTCCTCCCACTTCGTTCTTCTTTTTTAGGATGCCTTTAGGTATTCGACATCTCTTTCCCTTCCAAATATGTTTGGTAGTCAGTTTTTCCAAGTCTTCAAAGTAGGTTGTTGGAATTTTGATTGGTACTGTGTTGAATCTGTAGATCAATTTGGGGAGAATTGACATCCTAACTATATTTAGCCTTCCTATCCATGAACAGGGAATGTCTTTACACCTATTTAGATCTCCTTTGATTTGTTTTAGCAATGCTACGTAGTTTTCTGTGTACAAGTCCTTTATATCCCTAGTAAGTTTATTCCTAAGTACTTGATTCTTTTAGTTGCTATTTTGAATGGAATTTTTTCCTTAACTGACTCCTCAGCTAGGTCACTGCTTGTGTATAGAAATGTTACTGAATTCTGTACATCAATTTTATATCCTGCCACCTTGCTGAATTTGTTTATTAGCTCAAGTAATTTTGGTGTAGATTTCTCAGGATCTTCCAAGTATGGTATCATATCATCTGCAAATAATGAGAGTTTTGCTTCTTCCTTTCCAATTTGGATGTCTTTTATTTCTTTATCTTTCCTGATTGCTCTAACTAGAACTTCTAGCACAATGTTGAATAATAGTGGTGACAGTAGGCAGCCTCATCTTGTACCTGATCTTAGGGGGAAAGCTTTCAGTCTCTCTCCATTGAGTATGATGCTGGCTATCGGTTTTTCATATATTCCCTTTATCATATTGAGGTAGTTACCTTTGATTCCTACTTTTTGGAGTGTTTTTTTCCTTTTTCAGAAAAGGATGCTGAATTTTGTCAAATGCTTTTTCAGCATCAATTGCGATGATCATGTCCCTTTTGACTTGTTAATGTGCTGTATTACATTAATTGATTTTCCTGTGTTGAACCATTCTTGCATTCCAAGTGAGGTATAAACCTCACTTGGTCATGGTGTATAATTCTTTTAACTTGCTGTTGGATTCAATTTGCTAATATTTTATTGAGAATTTTTGCATCTCTGTTCATTTTGGAGATTGGTCTGTAGTTTTCCTTTCCTATTGCACCTTTACCCGGTTTTGGTATTAAAGTAATATTAACTTCATAAAATGAGTTAAGTAGAGTTCCTTTTTCCTCAATTTTTTGGAAAAGTTTGAGCAGGCTTGGTGTTAGTTCTTTATGGAATGTCTGATAAAATTCTCCTGTGAAGCCATCTGGCCCTGAGCTTTTCTTTGTAGGAAGATATTTGATGACTGATTGAATCTCTTTACTTGTGATTGGTTTGTTGAGATCTTTTATTTCTTCTTGAGTCAGTGTAGCTTGTTAGTGTGTCTCCAAGAATTTGTCCATTTCCTCTAAATTTTCTAGTTTGCTGGCATATAGTTGTTCATAGTATCCTCTTATGATTTCTTTTATTTCGTTAGGGTCTTTGTTAACACATCCTTCTCATTTCTGATTTTGTTTATTTGCGTCCTCTCTCTTTTTTTTCTTTACCAGTCTTGCTAATGGCCCATCAATTTTATTGATTTTCTCAAAGAATTACTTTTTGTTTTATTGATTCTTGCTATTGCTCTTTTGTTCTCCCATTCATTCATCTCTGCTTTAATCTTTGTTATTTATCTTCTCCTATTTGCTTTGGGGTTAGTTTGCTGTTAAGTTCCTTCAGGTTTGCTCTTAAGTCCTTGATTTTTGCTCTTTCTTGTTTTTTACTATAGGCATTTAAGGCAATAAATTTCCCTCTCAGCACAGCCTTTGCCACATCCCATAAGTTCTGATAAGTTGTATTCTCATTTTCATTCATCTCCAGATAGCTACTGATTTCTCTAGCAATTTCTTCTTTGACCCACTGGTTGTTTTAAGAGTGTGTTATTTAATCTCCATATATTTGTGAATGTTCTCATTCTTTGGTGGTTATTGGGTTCTAGCTTCATCCCATGTGATCAGAGAAAGCACTTTGAATAATTTCAATATTTTAAAATTTATAAAGACCTGTTTTGTGCCCCAGCCTATGGTCTATCCTGGAGAATGTTCCATGAGCACTAAAGAAGAATATATATCCTTTTGCTTTGGGGTATATGGTAGTTAGGTTCATGTGTCAGCTTGGCTAGGTGAAGGTGTCTAGTTCTATTGCTGTGGACATGAGCCAATGGTATGTGAAGCTCATCTGTTGCTGATTACATCTGCAGTTGGCTAAGAGGTATGCCTGCTGCAATGAATGATGTTTGATTTAATTGACTGGTACTTAAATGAGAGAGCTCAACGTAGCACAGCCCAAGCAGCTCAGTATACCTCATCTCAGCACTCGCAGCTCAGCCCAGGCCTTTGGAGATGCAGAGAGGAATCACCCTGGGGAAAGTTGTTGGAACCCAGAGGCCTGGAGAGAAGGCAAGTAGAGGTCACCAGCCTTCCCATGTAAGAAAGTACCTCAGTTGAAAGTTAGCTGCCTTTCCTCTGAAGAACTATAACTAAATAAATCCCTTTTATTAAAAGCCAATTCATTTCTGGTGTGTTGCATTCTGGCAGCTAGCAAACTAGAACAAATTTGGTACTGAGAGTAGGGTGGTGTTGCAGTTTGCAAATACCAGATATGTTGGAACAGTTTTTTGGATGGCTAAGGGGAAGATTTTGGAGGAACTGTGAAGAGAATGATGGAGAAGTCCTGCAGTGCTTGAAGAGACTGTTGGTGTAAATGGAACCACTGCCAATCTGGACAAAGGGGGACACAAAAGGGACAAATTGGAGTTTGCAGAGTGAGAACCATGGAACTTTGGGTCTGAAGCCAAGAAACATCGTCCAGGAGAGTGGACCCACCCATATACATGGAGAGGATGAGTCTCCCACCTCATTGTGCCGTCTCAGGCCTTGGAAAAGGTACAACACACTCCTTGGGGACTGGGGAGAACCTGGCTGCCACCACATGGAGGGATTGAGCGTGTGCCCCAGAAATGGCAGAGAGCCCAGGTGTGGCCCTGAGGCCTAGAGACAGTGGAGCCGAGAAAAAGGTGGTCTCCTCAATGTCCCCCACGGTTGATTCAGAAAGAGGCGGGCCACTGCATTGCCCTTGGAAAGGGTGGGACTGCCACTTTCTAAAGCTGAAAGATAAATGACTTTCAGACTTTGAAATCCAATGGTGTTTGCCCTGCAGGTTTTCCTTCCAATTTCTCCCTATGGATCCTGTGACTGTCCCTCCTTTGCATATTGGCACCAGATAACTCGTTTTGAGATTCATAGGTCCACAGCCAGAAAAGAATTTGTGCCACTTTAATATAGTTTAAGGTGACGTATATAGTTGCCAATTTGACAAGGGGTGGACATGTGGTAGTTAAGTTCAGGTGTCAACTTGGCCAGGTAAAGGTGCCTAGTTCTGTTGCTGTGGACATAAGCCAATAGTACATGAAGCTTATCTGTTGCTGATTACATCTGCAGTTGGTAGGAAGCATGCCTGCTGCAATGAATGATGTTTGATTTAACTGGCTGGTGCTTAAATGAGAGAGTGCAATGTAGCACAGGCCAAGCAGCTCAGCATACCTCATCTTGGCACTCACAGTTCAGCCCAGGTCTTTGGAGATGCAGAAAGGAATTACCCCAGGGAAAGTTGCTGGAACCCAAGGCCTGGAGAGAAGGCAAACAAAGATCGCCCTGTGCCTTCCTATGTAAAAAAGAACCTCAGTTGAAAGTTAGCTGCCTTTCCTTTGAAGAAGTATAACTAAATAAATTCCCTTTTGTTAAAAGCCAATCCATCTCTGGTGTGTTGCATTCCAGCAGCTAGCAAGCTAGAACAGGGTGCAATGACCTATATATGTCTATTAGGTCTAATTCATTTATCAAGTTATTTAACATCTCTATTTCCTTGTTGATCTTCTGTCTGGTTGCTCTAAATATAGAGGAGAGTGGTATGTTGAAGTCTGCTACTATTATAGTTGAAACATCAATTGCTCCCTTCAGTTTTGCCAATGTCTGTCTCATGTACTTTGGAGCTCCTTGATTGGGAGCATAAACATGTACAATTGTTATATCTTCTCAGTGAATTGACCCTTTAATTAGTATGCAGTGTACTTCTTTGTCTCTTATGTCTTTACATTTAAAGTCTATTTTGTCAGATATTAATATAGCTATTCCTGCTTCCTTTTGGTTACATCTTGTGTGGAAAATCTTTTTCCATCCTTTCACTTTCAATCTAATTGTATCCTTGTGTCTAAGATGAGTCTCTTGTAAGCAACATATAGCTGGCTTATGTTTCTTAATCCGCTCTGCCAATTTGTATCTTTTAATTTGTAAGTTCAGTCAATCAACATTCAAAGTTATTACTGAGAAGACGTTTCTTGATTCCATCATCTTGTCATTTTAATTTTATTTGTGAGATCTATATATTCTTTTCCCTCTTTTTTTTGTATTCTTTAAATTACCCTTAGTGGTACTCTTCAATTTTGTGCCCTCCTCCAGACCTCTCTCTCCTGTCTTTTTTTTTCTGCCAGCAGAACTGTTTGAGTATTTCTTATAGGGCCAGTCTCTTGTTGACAAATTCTTTCAGGACTTCTTTTTCTGTGAAAGCTTTAATCTGTCCCTCAGTTTTGAAGGACAGTTTTGCTGGGTACAGAATTCTTGGCTGGAATTCTTTCTCTTTCAGGATCTTCAATATATTGTACCATGGCCTTCTCACCTCCAGGGTGCTGGTTGACTAGTCTGAACTCAGTTTTACTTGGTTTGCCTTCTATGTAGTAGATTGTTTTTCTCTTGCTGCTTTCTGGATTTCCTGCTTCTCTTCAACATTTGACAGACTGATTAGTATGTTATCTTGGAGAAGGCCTATTTGGATTTATTCTATTTGGAGTTCTTTGGGCTTCTTTGACTTGCATATTTATGTCCTTTATGAGGGTTGGGAAGTTTTCCCCCATTATATCCTCAACTAGTCTTCCTAGCCCTTTACTCCTCTCTTCTCCTTCTGGGACACCAATGATTCTTATATTTGTGCTCTTTGTTTTGTCTCTCATTTTCCTGAGTTCCCATTGAATTTTTTCCATCTTTTTTTGCCATTTGCTGTTTTGAGTCTTCGAAGTCAGTTATCCTGTCCTCTATATCATCTATTCTTTCTTCTGTCTCTTCAATTCTGGTGTTGTGTGCTTCTAGTATGTTCTTTTTTGGTCAAGAGAGTCTTTAATCTCTGTGATATCTGCTATTTTTCTGTTTACTCATTCAAATTCCTCTTTATGCTCTTCTACTGTCTTCTTGATCTCCTTTATGCCATTTGCCATCCCAGTTATTTTATTGAGTTGTATTTGATTAGGTATTCCAACATCTGTGTCTCCTCTGGTGTTTTAATTTGGTCATTGGGCAGGGCTGTATCTGTCTGCACTGTGATATGCTTAGTGATCTTCTGCTGTCTTCATGGCATGTAAATCTCTAGATTGATTTACTTTGGGAGCTGATTTCTTTCTGTGGTCCAAGGCCTTGTGTTTGTGAGATGGTTGTACAGCAGGGAGCAGGGCATGGGGTGGGGCACTCAGTTCGCTGATTTGTTTCAGGGCAGGTATGGGCGCAGGTTGGGGATGTTACGCTGATGATTGTGAACGTGGGTGCCCAGCAGCCAGGGAGGGTGTAGCTGTGGGGGTGCACCAGTCTGGGGGGCTTAACCCTGGCGGGTGCTGGTACAAAGCATGGGGCCCTTTGTGCACATGTGCAGAGCTGTGGCAGCAGGTTGGCATTATGCCTTCATGGATTGGGGACAGCTGTGACCTGTTGCACAGGTCGGCACTTTCTCAGAGCTGGGGAGTGAGGCTGAGGGCTGTGCGTGTGCACGGTTCTAGGCCTGCTGTAAAGTGTGGTTCTCACAGCTGAATGACATGAATGGGGGTCCTTGCACATGTGTGCGCTTGGGAGTG